>JAKYLM010000229.1:0-71264 GCA_023634145.1 Thymallus thymallus | reverse complement strand
ACAAACCTGACTGGAGCAACAAGCAACATATTATCACACTGGGTCTTGGTGAATAGGTCTACACATCAAAGAAATACACAGGCTCTTCAGATGAAACACTGTAATATAGAGATGACTGGTACCCTCTATAGGATAAGACTGACGCACAAAAGGAACCCACAAACACACCCCCGACACACAATACTATTTTCCCTAACTTAACTCTAAACCTAACCACTAACCCGTAACCCGTAACCCCTAACCCTAAACCTAACCACTAACCCGTAACCCCTAACCCTAATTCTAACCCTAATTTACCCTAAACCTTTACCCTAAACCTAACCCCTAAACTTAAAATAGCCTTTGTCCTCATGGAGATGTGGGAAATGTCCTTGTTGTGGGGAGTTTGGGAGATTTCAGGATAGGGCCTCACACACACACACACACACACACACACACACACACACACATGCTCTGAGCACAGATTAACTGTCTGTCCTCAGCATGCTGCTGCAATGTCAGTTTAGAAGATAAGACATCCCTCTCTCTCTCACCTCCTCCTCTCATCTCTCTCCTCATTTCCTCCACTCCTCCTCTCATCCCTCTCTCCTGCCCTCTTACTTCCATCCCTCTCCTCATCCCTCTCTCTCCTCCCTTCCTCCATCCTCTCATCTCCCCTCCCCTCCTCCCTCCCCTCCTCCATCCCCTCCTTCCCCCTCCTCTCATCCCTGTGCAAATAGTTAAAGTACAAATGGTGTTTGTTCTTCACTGGTTACCGTTTTCTTGTGCAAAAGTTTACAAATCTTGCTGCTGTGATGCACACTGTGGTATTTCACCCAGTAGATATGGGAGTTTATCAAAATTGGGTTTGTTTTGAATTCTTTGTTGATCTGTGTAATCTGAGGGAAATATGTGTCTCTAATATGGTCAAACATTTGGCAGGAGGTTAGGAAGTGCAGCTCAGTTTGTGGGCAGTGTGCACATAGCCTGTCTTCTCTTGAGAGCCAGGTCTGCCTATGGCGGCCTTTCTCAATAGCAAGGCTATGCTCCCTGAGTCTGTACATAGTCATGGGTCAGTCACAGTGGTCAGGTATTCTGCCACTGTGTACTCTCTGTTTATGGCCAAATAGCATTCTAGTTCGCTCTGTTTTTTCTTTCCAATGTGTCAAGTAATTCTCTTTTTGTTTTCTCATGATTTGGTTGGGTCTAATTGTGTTGCTGTCCTGGGGCTCTGTAGGGTCTGTTTGTGTTTGTGAACAGAGTCCCAGGACCAGCTTGCTTAGGGGACTCTTCTTCAGGTTCATCTCTCTGTAGGTGATGGCTTTGTTATGGAAGGTTTGGGAATCGCTTCCTTTCAGGTGGTTGTAGAATTTAACGGCTATTTTCTGGATTTTGATAATTAGCGGGTATCGGCCTAATTCTGCTCTGCATGCATTATTTGGTGTTTTACGTTATGACGATGATATTTTAGCAGAATTCTGCATGCAGATTCTCAATTTGGTGTTTGTCCCATTTTGTGAATTCTTGGTTGGTGAGTGGACCCCAGACCTCACAACCATTAAGGGCAATGGGTTCTATAACCGATAGCCAGATCCTAATTGGTATTTCAAATTTTATGTTCCTTTTGATGGCATAGAAGGCCTTTCTTGCCTTGTCTCTCAGATCGTTCACAGCTTTGTGGAAGTTACCTGTGGCGCTGATGTTTAGGCCAAGGTATGTATAGTTTTTTGTGTGCTCTATTATTTTGGTCTAACTGAGATTTACTGTCAGGGCCCACGTCTGGCAGAATCTGTGCAGAAGATCTAGGTGCTGCTGTAGGCCCTCCTTGGTTGGGGACAGAAGCACCAGATCATCAGCAAACAGTAGACATTTGACTTCAGATTCTATTAGGGTGAGGCTGGGTGCTGCAGACTGTTCTAGTGCCCTCACCAATTCGTTGATATATATGTTGAAGAGGGTGGGGTTTGTGTGTGTTTTTTGCCAATTTTAACCACAGACTTAATGTTTGTGTACATGGATTTAATAATGTCGTATGTCTTTCCCCCAACACCACTTTACATTAATTTTAATAGCAGACCCTCATGCCAAATTGAGTCAAAGGCTTTGTTTTGGTTTGTTTGTTTGTCAATCAGGGTGTGCAGGGTGAATATGTGGTCTGCCGTACGGTAGTTTGATAAAAAGCCAATTTGACATTTGCTCAGTACATTGTTTTCACTGAGAAAATGAGCTAGTCTGCTGTTAATGATGATGCAGAGGATTTGTGGGTTCTGGTCGTCTTTAATAGTTCTAATAGATTCTAAGATTTGTATTTGATCATGTCTATTTATTTGCTGTTTGTTCTTTGTTATAAAAGGCCAAAGATATTGGAGAAGTGGTTTATCTCTGTTTTGGATAGATAACTAATCGTGTTGTTGACAAACACACACACACACACACACACACACAGACACAGACACAGACACAGACACACACACACACACACACACACACACACACACACACACACACACACACACACACACACACACACACACACACACACACACACACATACACACACAGACACACACACACACACACACACACACACACACACACACACACACACACACACACACACACACATACACACACACATAGACACACACACACACACACACCCTCCTGCTCACAAAGCACCAGAGGAGGATGATGTTGAATTATTCATATGTGGAACGACTCATCTCTGATTGGGTGATGGAACATACACCACTCATCTCTGATTTGGCGATGGAACATACACCACTCATCTCTGATTGGGCGATGGAACATAAACCACTCATCTCTGATTGGGCGATGGAACATACACCACTCATCTCTGATTGGGTGATGGAACATACACCACTCATCTCTGATTGGGTGATGAAAAATACACCACTCATCTCTGATTGGGCGATGGAACATACACCACTCATCTCTGATTGGACGATGGAACATACACCACTCATCTCTGATTGGGTGATGGAACATACACCCCTCATCTCTGATTGGGTGATGAAACATACACCACTCATCTCTAATTGGGCGATGGAACATACACCACTCATCTCTGATTGGGTGATGGAACATACACCACTAATCTCTGATTGGGTGATGGAACATACACCACTCATCTCTGATTGGGTGATGGAACATACACCACTCATCTCTGATTGGGTGATGGTTGTGTTGCAGCACGTAACCAGATGATATTGGTCTGTGACACGTTGTTTCCCTGTACCAGGAGAGGAACGGCACCTGTTTGAGTGCTATGCCTCTGCCGGTGCTCTCCAGTGTGTATAATCCACAGGCCTGTTGGGGTTTCTAAAGCTTGTTGACCTGGGGGTTTATTCAAAGGGCTTCAATGTTTAGAATTTAGTATACTGCAGATAGAAATACACAGATGGGTCTAAATACCCAGGCCAACAGTAACAGTACGTCAAGTCTACTCTATTGAATGTATGTCTACCTGAAGGTGCATCCTCCTGGAAGCTCCCATTAACCACAGTCCACGTCTATCTACAGTCGTGAATAAAACCTGGTTAGACCCTGAACCCTGAGCATTGAGTACTGAAACCTGAGCAGGAGGAGCAGGGGAAGTAGGCTTACCTTATGTAAGCAAACAGTGAATGAGGAAAATGTCTGGCTCGTGGAGTTAGCCCTGTCAATCACACTCTGCCTCACTCACAGATCATTAACATAAGTTAAACACACACACAGACACACCATACCTGCAAAGAAGTACAATTAGTGGGTGTAGTTCACAATGCCTGCACCTGTAAGCCACCTGAAACCCATTAGTCATACACACACAATTCCCTGGGTCTCCTGTGTGAGGCAGGGCTGCTACCTCCCTGGGTCTCCTGTGTGAGGCAGGGCTGCTACCTCCCTGGGTCTCCTGTGTGAGGCAGGGCTGCTACCTCCCTGGGTCTCCTGTGTGAGGCAGGGCTGCTACCTCCCTGCATTCCTGCATTCCTGAAAGAGTTCGTCTCACGCTGTCAAAGTTGTGGCCTCTCTCTCTCTCTCTCTCTCTCTCTCTCTCTCCATCTCTCTCTCTCTCTCTCTCTCTCTCTCACTTTCACTCTCTCTCTTTTGCTCTCTGTTTCTATCACTCTCACTCTCCTTCTCTCTCTCTCTTTCTCTCTCGCCCTCCCTCTCTTTCTCCTTCTCTCTCATTAATCAACATCACACAGTAACTATGCGCATGCCTCTGTGGCAAAGCTTGACTGAACACATACCTCTCCACGCCACCACACGCTTAAATAAATAACACTAAATCAAATCAAATCAAATGTTATTGGTCACATACACATGTTTAGCAGATGTTATTGTGGGTGTAGTGAAATGCTTGTGCTTCTAGCTCCAACAGTGCAGTAATATCTAATATCTTACAAGTAAGATCTAACAATTTCTTACTTGTACCCAATAAGTAATACCCAATACACACAAAAAGTAAAGAATGGATTAACACTATACACATATATGGATGAGCGATGTCAGAGCAGCATGGACTAAGATACAGTAGAATAGTATAGAATACAGTATATACATATTAGATGAGTAATGCCAGATATGTAAACATTATTAAAGTGACTAGTGTTCCATTTATTAAAGTGTCCAGTGATTTCTAGTCTGTGTCTTTAGGCAGCAGCCTCTGATGGCTGTTTAGCAGTCTGATGGCCTTGAGGTAGAAGGCCATGAGGCCATGCCCCACAGCCCTGTCTGTCAAGCCTGAGGCCATGCCCCATAGTCCTGTCTGTCAAGCCTGAGGCCATGCCCCACAGTCCTGTCTGTCAAGCCTGAGGCCATGCCCCATAGTCCTGTCTGTCAAGCCTGAGGCCATGCCCCACAGTCCTGTCTGTCAAGTTGGCTGAAGTACATTAACATACCGTGGGCAGATCGCAAGAAAAGTCCCTTTCCCTCTTTTGATTGGCTAGGTGCCAAATACCTCTGTGATACCTGCCTATGCTGTTGGACGATATGCTGTTGTGATTTTAACTTTCCCTGAGGTGAACTATCCCTTTAAGTGTAGAATACTTGTGTGTATTGAGTCCAGTGTGCTGGGACTGGGGTAGTGACAGAGTGATGCAGTACAGTGCTGTTAAATGTGTGGCCTGGCCTGGTAGTGACCAGGAGGAATGTTGAAGACACCATCTCACTTAGATTAACATCACAGCTAGACACTGGGCCTGTTGTAAACCTCATCAACTGGCCTACAAGTCAGCGACACAACCAGCAGTCTCTACACAGCATATGTTTTAATTTGATAGGTATTTTGTTTCAGCTATCGTTGTTTATTCTGGGTTTGAAGAAACGGGGAAGCAGGGAGCTCGCATGACATCAACGCTAGATATAAAACACCTAGAAGAAATATTATATACAGTATAGTATTATATACAGTACAGTATTATATACAGTATAGTATCGCGGCCATAAGCATTGGACATGTTGATGGTGGTCTGTCCCATTATTTTCAAAGCACTCCAAATAGTTTGAGTCATTTCAAACCTGCCTTCCATGACTTTACAGGCTACTAACAGTATGTGTTATGGGGATATTTGAAACAATGTGAACAGGCTACTTACAGTACTGTACTACAAGACATTGTCTCTCTGGCCTTCTCTGTGTGAACTTTTATTGACTGAGATCCCGCTGTCTCTTCCAAGGCTGTGTATTGATTGATAAGGCAGGGGTTAGTCTTGTTGGTATTGAGTGTAACTGTAACCGTAGCTAGCTCCAGATGGAGGGCTAGGCTCAGCCAGCTGGCTCTGTTTTGGGGAGGGTGACAGAGAGGCTTCTATGAGTCACTGGCCTATACCAGGAGGGAATCCCAGGCATGCACGGCATGGCCCGGCCCACTGACGGTAGACACACACACGGACATGAGTCAGTCATGGTCGAACATGAGTCGCGTGATGAGGTCGCCCCCACCTGCGAACTTCAAAACCAGTGTCTGCCCTCAGCCAAGGGAGAACTTCCTCTTGGTCTAATGGTCTACGGCGTCGGATGGGTTCATGCTATTGTGTTTGTGTTTTGTATTTCTGTGTTTTCTATCCTGTGTAGACTGTAAAAATCCTAGCGTAAAACATTATGTTTAGCTTCCACCCCGCCTCCATAGAACTGTTACAGGGAACCAACCACCTGCTTGTAATTTCAGCCATCATGTCACGTGTGAACAGCATGTGTCAGCCGTCTGCAGATCAGTGGAAACAACACAAAGTGGTGGTGCAGAAAAAGGGAAGCGACACACTGTACAGGGCCTCACACGCGGTTGGCTGGGGCCCGGCTCCACGGGGGGGCAAAGTGGGGCATTGCCCCCACAGATAGAATTTGTACCCCCCCAGTTCTGTTTTTCCATAAGCATTGCAAATGGTAGGCTATATTAATTATTCTGTCGACGCAGTGGCAGAGGCGGGCAGTTTCACAGAACTAGACATCACGAAATATGTATTTAAAATCTAAAATAGTGTTCTGATTGGCACCGCCTTATTTAATCTTGCTTTGAAAGTTCATTGGATCTCAGAATGCACCAAGTGAAAAAAATGGTGAGGGAAAAGGTTATTCACCATCACTACTGCTGGGTACTTTCATTGTGGTAGGTAGCCGTAGCTAAAATGGATATCCGAAGATGGCTTGGAAGTGGCCCTGCCAAAAACAAGGATCGCCAGGACAATGCAATGCAGGTAGATGCTGCTAGCCCGAACACCGAGCATACTCGCGCACTCCCAATGCCGCCTACAGCCCAACAAAGTGGCGAAGAACTCAAATTGGAAAAACGCAAATGACAAAAGTAAAGGTCTGGCAAAGCATACTACTTGTAAAGAGCATCTGAAATACATGCTTTTATGGAAAACAAATCAAAGACAAAGCGCAATGGGAAAATACATTTCGAGCAGCTAGGCCGGAATCGTCTTTATGTGTCAGCGATTGTGGATATTGTAGAATTTATTGCCGTAAATAAAGCGATTGTGGATATAGTAGAATTTATTGCATTCCTTGCAGCTAGGCCGGGATCATCTTTATGATTCTAATAGCTATACACTTTAAGTGTGTTAAACTACACCCTAGCCTAGGGCTTATAGCCTGGAACTTAGAATAAGGCCGTGTAAAAAGGCCTTATATAACCAATTGGTTTTACAGTGAGCACTGCATGCTCATTGCCTTGTCTTTAGCGTCACGTGTTTTTGTTTAAAACAGTTGTTGTGTATTTGCTTGCATTTGAACCTAAGTGTATTTCGTTTACATTTTGAAATGTAGCCTACTAAAAAAAGTATTGAATTATTTGCATAACAGTTGTGTAATTATAGCCTACTGTAAAAAGTACATGAAAATAAAAACATGTGTTTTGTGATGCCATTTATGGAAATTGCGTCATTTCGGTTCAGGTTATTTGTGTACGGCTTCATTTTTCGATACATTGTTTAAGCATTGCAGGCTTGCAGCAATGAGACACATCTAACTTGTTTTACAGCAATATTAGTTATGCCCCCTCATTGATAGAAAATGCCCCCCAAGTCATTTCATCCTGGAGCCGGGGCTGGCTGGGGCAGAGACCAGTCCTGTTGAAGTGAAAGTGGAAGGTGGATGAGGACTGTTTTTAAACATTCAGAGACCACTGGGTGCCAGCCAGAGTGAGTCACTGCACACAAACATTCATACAGTCACACACACACACACACACACACACACACAGATACGGTACAGTTAGTTAGAGTAACAAGGATGGATGCAGAATGTCTGCTAAACCAGAAAGTGTCATCACGGCTCCTATAATGTCAGAATTCCTCATAGCTATTTTCCCATCGCTCAATAAAGAACATGATGTCTTGTCTGGGGGTTTTGTGATTTATTTAAAGATTTGCATCTTTATGTAATTAAAGGTTCTATTAAAAGTTATATTTCAGGTTTGGAACTGATCGTGGGTTGTGACTCATTCCTTCAGGGTCATGACTTAGGCTAAGACTGGAAACATTGACTTTGTTCTTTTTTAGGACCCAAGGAACTCTCCCAAACATTTAGTGGGTCACAACACAACTCATAATGCTTTTGGAACTACTTTTTATAAAACCAGTTGGCATAGTAACAGTCCTAGCCACAGACGTCTTACATGAACAGGAAAGGGTGTGGTCCACCTGAGAGATGTCACAGCATATGGTGCTCCCAAGTGGCGCAGTGGTCTAAGGCACTGCATCTCAGTGCTAGAGGTGTCACTACATACACCCTGGTTCGAATCCAGGCTGTATCACAACTGGCCGTGATTGGTAGTCCCATATGGCGGCGCACAATTGGCCTAGTGTTGTCTGAGTTTGGCCGGTGTAGGCTGTCATTGTAAATAAAAATTTGATCTTAACTGACTTGCCTAGTTAAATAAAGGTTACACATAATGAGAGTACCATTGTGACCTCATTTCCTCCCACACAGCCTCACCCCAGGAAGTGTTAGTCTGGGAAGCCAATGACCTCACTGAACTGAGCCAGAAAGTCCTACAGGCTGCACATGTGACCTCAACCCAAATGACAGGTCTACCATGGAAAATAAACAGTATCAAGCTGCATGACAGTTGCTTTCGAGCCACAAGGGCAATGGACATTGCAACTTAGGACAGCCCAGTACATTTGCCACTTTTCACCTAAGGAAATGGACATTGACCAATGACCACAGCTGTCTGAGTCCTTCCACTTCCTCATTCGGGTCAAGGGATGTCTGTGTCCAGAAGCGCTGCCAGTAGCTACTGTTTGGGAGAATTGGAGTTGAGTTTGAACTTATTTTGGAGAGGAGAGGCAAGGAGAGGACAGCAACACCGCTGTTAAATCCAAAAATATCATGGGGCCGTCATTGATTTTGTTATAATGTTTGAGTCACTCAGATAGCATAAGATCAAGGCTTAAGCCATGGAAAAATGTGTAGAATTGCAGGAAATTAGGTTTAAAACAGCAAAACTGTCTCTGCGACCAAGAGGAAGGCCTCTAAAAACACTGGCCCTGGCATTGCGCTGTGCCCAAGCTGACTGTGCAGTAAGCTGATAGGAAAACCCACACACCACTTAGGTTGCATTGTACGCTAAGTAGTGCACCTGCAGTATCTAGCATGTCTGCCGGGTCAACACGTAGAAGGTGCTACCAAGTCCATAGATTATGATGGGCATTATGTCAGCTTTGGCACGTTGTCTGCTATCGTGGCTGCTTTTGTGGACATTTTGAAACATTTCTTTGTCTTTATTTCACTTTAGAAGATTTAGCTGTGAAACCCACGGGCTGGGTATTTCATCCTTAAATTCAATTTAGCCTTTAGCATGGCTGAATGTCAGCTTTGCTGATCCGCGTTTCATATTTCTCTAAGACTCACCTATGTGAGCTGTTGGCTGCTCTGTGTTTGTTTACGCACAATAGTGATCTGTTGCAGCAGATTAGAGAGAATTAACCTCCTGTCAGCCAGAGGACACCCACACAAAATGGTTTCCGAGTGGCCACACCAAATTATTAATGTTAGAATCTGAGCCAAAACTACAGCAACACCCTTTGGGTTGTTTTCTTCGAGAGCAACTCCACTAATTCAATTCAAGGTCAGTTTTAATGCCATGATTGTGAAGAAGCCAAGCTGGTCAGCTGAAGTGAATTTGTCCACAAGCTGGAGTTATATTTGGCCTCATCATTGGATACTTCCATTGAAGCAACGTTGGTGGGTGTAGCATGGCATGTTCACGTTTCAGTTGATTTGTAGCTACAGAGGGAAATCAAGTTTTCACTTCATACAATATAAGGCTGGTGGGAGGAGCTATAAGAGGATGGGGAGGAGCTATAAGAGGAGGGGCTCATTGTAATGTCTGGAATGGAATTAATGGAACGGTATTGGACATATGAAACCACATGTTTGACTCCGTTCAATGTATTCCATTCCAGACATTACAATGAGCCCCTCCTCCTATAGCTCCTCCCACCAGCCTGCTCTGACTTACAGACGCTGTAAAACCAGTTCTGCCTCTCTATACTATAGCATTGACTCAGTATAACATTGACTGGGCTATCAAATGAGAAGTACCTGAAAGCAGTGGAGGTTGCTGACGGGAGGACGGCTGGCAATAATGTATTATTCCGCTCCAGCAATAACCACGAGACCGTCCTCCCCAATTAAGGTGCCACCAACCTCCTGTGCTGAAAAGGCTATAAGGTAGGCATTGTTTCCCTTGCTCCTCAAAGTGCCCATATAGTCACCTACCAGACTGTCCATATAGTCACCTACCAGACTGTCCATATAGTCACCTACCAGACTGTCCATATAGTCACCTACCAGACTGTCCATATAGTCACCTACCAGACTGTCCATATAGTCACCTACCAGACTGTCCATATAGTCACCTACCAGACTGTCCATATAGTCACCTACCAGACTGTCCATATAGTCACCTACCAGACTGTCCACATAGTCACCTACCAGACTGTCCATATAGTCACCTACCAGACTGTCCACATAGTCACCTAACAGACTGTCCATATAGTCACCTACCAGACTGTCCATATAGTCACCTACCAGACTGTCCATACAGTCACCTACCAGACTGTCCATACAGTCACCTACCAGACTGTCCATACAGTCACCTACCAGGCTGTCCATACAGTCACCTACCAGGCTGTCCATATAGTCACCTACCAGGCTGTCCATATAGTCACCCACCAGATTGTCCGTATATTAACCTACCAGATTGTCCATATAGTCACCTACCAGATTGTCCATATAGTCACTTACCAGATTGTCCATATAGTCACCTACCAGACTGTCCATATAGTCACCTACCAGGCTGTCCATATAGTCACTTACCAGGCTGTCCAGCAGATGGAGCTCCTGGTGTGTTATGGTGATCTACACTGAGCGCACAAAACATTAGGAACATCTGCTCTTTCCATGACATAGACTGACCAGGTGAATCCAGGTGAAAGCTATGATCCCTTATTGAGGTCACTTGTTATTTCCACTTCAATCAGTGTAGATGAAGGGGAGGAGACAGGTTAAAGAAGGATTTTTAAGTCTTGAGACAATTGAGAAATGGATTGTGTATGTGTGCCATTCAGAGGGTGAATGGGCAAGACAACATATTTAAGCGCCCTTGAATGGGGCATGGTAGTAGGTGCCAGGCGCACCGGTTTTAAAGATCTGCAATGCTGCTGTGTTTTTTCACCCTCAACAGTTTCCTGTGTGTCTCAAGAATGGTCCACCACCCAAAGGACATCCAGCCAATTTGACACAACTGTGGGAAGCATCGTAGTCAACATTGTCCAGCATCCCTGTGGAATGCTTTCGACACCTTGTAGTCCATGCCCGACGAACTGAGGCAAAGGTACACTCAGTATATATACACAGCTCTGTGAAAAGAGAGAGAGAGAGAGAGAGAGAGAGAGCAAGAGAGGGAGGACTCCACCATAGAGACTGTAGCCATGTAGTACAACGGCTGGTCACTTAGGAAAGTCTTTGTTTACGTATGTATGTCCACGGTGTGAAAGTGTGTACAGAAAGAGAAATGCCCTCCAGGTTAGCTGTCCTCACTGCACTGGATGTGTGAGTTCTGCTTGGCTGGGAGGGAGAGCGAGGGAAGGAGGGAGGGAGGTTTTGCTGGAGCGTGTGCCACTCTGCTCTTCTCCGCTCAGCACTAACCCCAATCCCTTTATCTGATACACCATTGGCACATGCTATCCTAATCTCCTTGATTGAGGAAGCCAGGGGGAGGAGGCGACAGTGTGAAAAGGGAAGAATGGGGAGAGGAGAGGAGAGGAGAGGAGAGGAGAGGAGAGGAGAGGAGAGGAGAGGAGAGGAGAGGAGGGAATGGTAAGGCTCAGCCTGTTGAGGGAGGGAGAGAGAGAGAGAGAGAGAGGGAGAGAGAGAGAGAGAGAGTGAGAGAGAGAGAGAGAGAGAGAGAGAGAGAGAGACTACTGAGCAGAATTATAACCTGTCATTAGCCCTCTAACGTCGGTGAAAGATGGCACCATATGACTCGGCAGATTCTCGCAGCATCCGTTGATCAGATGACCCTAGAGTGTCTATCTGGCCTGATCATCAACCAGCCTTTCGTCTGTCTGTCCGTCCGTCCGTCCGTCCGTGTGTGTGTGTGTGTGTGTGTGTATAGCTCACCCTAGCACTACAGCATCATGTAACCTAGCACAGAGTGTGTTTTTTTCTCATTGGGAACATCCGTGGATGTCCCAGATTATTGTCCGTGTGGGCCTAGCAGAGTGGCTGACCTCTTGTGGCCCAGAAGGACATTACATTACAGACAGTGTGTTAGAGACATCTGGAACCTCTGGAGGCCTGCCTGCTGGCTCTATGTGGGATGCTGGTTGGGAGATTTCATGAATGATGCATCTGCTAAATATACAATTAGAGTTGTTGGGACAGTTAAAATGTAACATACACTAATGTTTATAGCTCTACATCATGAACTATTGAGTTATATTATACAGTATAAATGGACGACAGGTAGCCTAGCGTTTGGGCCAGTAACCGAAAGGTCACTGGTTTGAATACCCGAGCCGATAAGGTCCTTGAGCAAGGCACTTAACTAATTTGCTCCAGGAGCGACGTAGTACTATGGCTGACCCTGTAGGTAGGCCGTCATTGTAAATAAGAATGTGTTCTTAACTGACTTGCCTAGTTAAATAAAGGTTAAATAAATAAAAATAAACATTTGTGCAAGTAACTCAAATATTTCCTCCATCCAAAACTGTCCTTCCTGCATCCCATTTAAATTCCGTATTCAACCTTACACCCCTGCTTGTCCCTGTCTCCCCTCCCCCTTCCCCCCCACCCACCCCCTACAGAACCATGGCAGAGCTGGACCTGAGTCTGAGTGATGCTCTGATGGACAGCGTGCCCCAGGCGGTCCCCGAGGGCCTGGTGGAGAGAGACTTTGTGGCCCAGCTGGAGTCTGAGGCCTTCGACGACCAGGTGGGTGAGACGGTGGGCAAGACAGACTACATCCCCCTGCTGGACATTGATGGGACCGGGGCAGGTGAGCTGGCCGGAGGGGAAGGGTTTGGGGGGACGAGGTTGATTGATTGATGACAATGGGAAATAAGAATGAGCACATGCCATGCTAGCCAACTACTATAGAAGCTAATTAGCCTACAGTGAATAACTTCGAATTTATGCTCCTACGGGCTTCCAAGTGCATATCCTTCCTAACCAGGGGACAGAGGACGTGGTGTGGTGAGGTGTTAGACTCACGCTCTACACTTGGGATAATTCTCTACTCTCAGGGTAATGCTCTCCCCTCAGGGTAACGCTCTCCTCTCAGGATAATGCTCTCCTCTCAGGGTAACGCGCTCCTGTCAGGGTAATGCTCTCCTCTCAGGGTAACGCTCTCCTCTCAGGGTAACGCTCTCCTCTCAGGGTAACGCTCTCCTCTCAGGGTAACTAATTAATCCCAAATGTACTCTTTAGCGTATGAAATTACCCCAGGATTACTCCTTAGCGTATGAAATTAACCCCACGATTACTCCTTAGCGTATGACATTTACCCCATGATTACTCCTTTGCGTATTAAATTAACCCCATGATTACTCCTTAGCATATGAAATGAACCCCATGATTACTCCTTAGCATATGTGTTCCACCGTCTATACGCTGCTGATACTACAGTTAATCCATGCTAATAAATGTGACAACATGTAATCTCACTTTTATTCAGTCCTCCATGGTTTTTAATAAATGTTCTAATAAATGTTTCTGGGAAGGGTCTGGGCTGCTGTAACTAGGTTAAACCCAGTGTAGGAAACTGTAATTGCAGTAATCCTAAAAGTGAGTAGAAGTGTGTGTGTAATGTTATGTAACCTTACGTAAGCATCTCCAGATAAGTGACTGATAATGCCATACAGCGGGACAAGGCCTGCCATTTTGGATCTGACAGTGTGTCACTCCTGTGGCTGTGGCTTGATTTTAAGGGAGTGCGTGTTGTGTGTGTGTGTGTCGTGTGTTGTGTGTTGTGTGTTGTGTGTGTGTGTGTGTGTGTGTGTGTCCAGCACACTATGACTCAGCTTTAGGCCATGTCTGTTGTCCAGACAGTCTGTCCAGAGTTGCAGACTGTGTGTGTGGGCAGTTTTCCATGCTTGGTCAACTTCAGAAGTGCTGTGGGCAGTAATCATGCAGTGTGCGTTAGTTCATAGCTGACATAGGCCAGCAGCAGACCACCCTGCATCCCACTGCTGGCTTGCTTCTGAAGCTAAGCATGGTTGGTCCTGGTTAGTCCCTGGCTGGGACACCAGATGCTGCTCGAAGTGGTGTTGGAGGGCCAGTGTTTCCTCTGGTCTAAAAAAAATATACCAAAGCCCCAGGGCAGTGATTGGGGACATTGCCCTGTGTAGGGTGCTGTCTTCCAGATGGGATGTTAAACAGGTGTCCTGACTCTCTGTGGTCACTAAAGATCCCATGGCACTTATCATAAGAGTATGGGTGTTAACCCTGGTGTCTTGGCTAAATTCCCAATCTGTCCCTCATCATGGCCACCTAATCATCCCCAGCTTCCAATTGGCTCATTCCTCTCCCCTGTAACTATTCCTCAGGTTGGTTGCTGTAAATGAGAATGTGTTCTCAGTTAATTTACCTGGTAAAATAAACATGCTGACATGCCTTGTTGGGGTGTGTGTGTCCAAGTCGAAAGCTAATAGGCAGGGGCGTGGTTTCCCAACACGCAACACAGCAGGGGGTCCCCTTCTGCCTAGTAGCAGTGTTACATTACTGCCTGAGGAAGCAGCGTCATCTGTCGCAGAACTTGCCGAGGCCTCGACTGAATCCTCGTAACAACATGACCTGGTGGTGAGTGAAACTGTCATCCTCTCGGACGACCCAGCGCTTTGGCCAGACAAGCTTACCGACCAAAATAAATGTCAGTTGATCATAAGGGGGCCCAGTTCAAATTAAGGATTTTGACTTCCCACAAAACGATGACAACGTTAGCAGAACGCAACCAGGCATTAAGAGGACACTCAGAGAAACTTTTTGAGCCCCATAATGGCAACTTCCTTGGACAGATAGAGCTGATGGCACAGTTTGATCCCATAATGAGCGAACATCTTAGAAGGTTTGACAAAAAGGAAATCAATGATCACTACTTGAGTAACACCATCCAAAATGAGTTAATTGCATTAGTTGGACAGAAAACATGAGATGCAATTGTGCAGAAAGTGAAAGAGGCCAAATACTTTCCAGTCATAATGGACTGCACCCCAGACATCAGCCACACAGAACAGTTGTCCCTGGTGCTACGCATTGTGAACTGTGAGTCAGCTGTGGGGGCCTTCATCTCAGAGCACTTTGTTGGGTTTATCAGTGTTGATGACACCACAGGAAAAGGCTTGTGCAATACCCTCCTTGAGCAGCAGAACCACTTGAAATTGAACATTGCAGACTGTCGTGGGCAATCCCATGATAATGGAAGTAATATGATGGGACACAAGCAGGGGGTCCAGAAAAGAGTGCTGGAACTGAACAATAAGGCAATGTGTGTTCCCTGCAGCAGTCACACACTAAACCTTGTTGTGGCTGATGCAGCCAAGTCATCTGTACTCTCTGTAAGTTTTTTCGGCAATCTTCAGCGCCTTTACAACCTCTTCAGCTCCTCAGTACAGCGCTGGTCAATATTACAAAATCATGTGAAGCTCACAGTGAAAAGTCTGTCAACAACAAGATGGGAGTGCCGCATTGACAGTGTGAAAGCACTTCGCTACCAAATGCCTGAAGTGGTGGAGGCTTTAACTGCACTCAGTGAACAAGCAACAGAGAAGAAGGATGTGGAGACATTGTCTTCATCACAGAGCCTGTGTAAGGAGCTGACGACATGACGCTTCATACTGATCTGGTACAATGTGTTGTATCAGGTAAACCGTGTCAGCAAACTCCTGCAAAGGGATGGTGGACTTGCCTCAACCCAGATATATGAGAAATAGCTGAGAAAATGTAGATAGACATGACATTCCCAGTGGAGAGACAGAGAAGAACAACTTGCCAATTCCTCTATGAGGGCACAGAGGAAACTCAATTCACACCAGAACAGCGCTTTAAGAAATATGTTTTCCTTCCCCTGGTTGATATGGCACTTAATAGTGCTAGTGAGAAGTTCACACAGGTGGACCAGTTTTTTCTTTGTTTGGATTTTTATATTCAGCAGATAACATGAAGAAAGACGTTCTAGAAGACACACTGGAGGAGTCATGCAGGAACCTGGAGCAGACACTAGGGGATTGACAGCCAGGACTTCTCCAGCAGAAATGCTCCTTGAAGCTGATTAAAACGTACTTGCGGTCAACCATGTCGCAGGAAAGACTGAATGGTTTAGCAATGATCTCTATTGAGCAGAGAGTCCATAATAATCAAAGCTTTTGCTGAAGTCAAAGGCAGGATGGTTAGATTCTGATTGCAGCAAGAGCTACTAGAAGGTAAGAACATGTCTTTCACGCTCCTATTTAACTTACGTGAGAACACCTTCGTTCAAGTGCACTGTCGGTTCTGTAGCCCGCCCTTATAATGACATAGGACTGTGGCAAACACTGCTATGTGTGATAACACTAAAATGGTCATGACAGGTAGAGAAGGAGGGGTCCCTAAACTGAGCTTTGATTGGGGCCACAAATGGACAAACCCGCCTTTGCTAATAGGTGTGTGTGTGTGAATAGATGCTGACCCTATGTTGGAGAATGGCGAGCAGGATGCCCAAGGGTCATAAAAACCTGGTTAGAGTTAATTCCCAGAATTCTTCTGTCCTCTGCGACTCTGAACGTACCACCTGACCATTCCCTCGATCCTTTTACATCCTGTGTCCTCATCCTTCGCTTCACTCATTTCTCCTTTTGAGTGTGTTTGAGTTTGATCCTTTCATACTTTTCTAGTCAACCAAGGGCTTTCAGGGCAGGATGGAAGGATAGTTATATGTTGGTTGTACATTTAAGGTTTAACAATGCTGTGCCGCGGATCACTTCAGTTTCTCAAGGGCTGCCGCGTATCACTTCAATTTCTCAAGGGCTGCCGCGGATCACTTCAGTTTCTCAAGGGCTGCCGCGGATCACTTCAGTTTCTCAAGGGCTGCCGCGGATCACTTCAGTTTCTCAAGGGCTGCCGCGGATCACTTCAGTTTCTCAAGGGCTGCCGCGGATCACTTCAGTTTCTCAAGGGCTGCCGCGGATCACTTCAGTTTCTCAAGGGCTGCCGCGGATCACTTCAGTTTCTCAAGGGCTGCCGCGGATCACTTCAGTTTCTCAAGGGCTGCCGCGGATCACTTCAGTTTCTCAAGAGCTGCCGAGGATCACTTCAGTTTCTCAAGGGCTGCTGAGGATCACTTCAGTTTCTGAAGGACTGTCTCCACTCTATAATCCGTTTGTAGTCCCAGTTGAAATCGATTGACCGGTTTTGAGCCTTGCATCTGAAATGGGGTTTTGCGTGAATAGATGAGTAGTCCTTTACTAGTGTGTTCTTATAATCTGATGGAAGCTTCATTAGTGTCTAATCTTCTTTCTTCCCTGAGGTAATGAACTAACTGGAGGGAGACTAATGCTGCTTCTGTGTCCTCCTGTTGAGCAGCCCTTTTAATTACCCACTAACAGGCAAACGTGCACTGTAGGAGATCTGCAGATATTTCATACATTTCAACAGTGTAAGGGGAATTTCACTTTGTGTCGGTAAAGTGTGTGAATTGTTTCCCTTCCCACTAGGCCTTTTTTTGTTTTTTGTGGCGGCCATGATTTAGCAGTGACTGTGCGCCGCTGCTAAATGCAAATAGGGGAAACACTGGTGTGTGCTTTGTACTCTTGTTTTCGGATTTCTTTGCTTCCATTTTATCATTCCAATTCACTTCACATTCTCCTTTCTTGAAGTGCTCTGCATGACCAAGACAAGGTTGCAATTGCCTGGAGAAAATGCTTAGTCTGATGCACCCCACGTGTTTTGCTCTCCTACACCAACATTCATACTTACCACAGAAATATAGTACAACTCTCTCTGCCTTCAGCCCAGGTTGAGTTGTATAAGAGTATAGAGCTTGTGGCCGGTGGAAAATCACATTTTGACTGCACTGGGACTTTAAAGTGGCAATCAGCAGACTAAATAATAACAAAGCGTCCTCGCCAGTGGTGTAAAGTACTTAAGTAAAATACTTTAAAGTACTACTTAAGTAGTTTTTTTGGGTATCTGTACTTTACTTTACTATTTATATTTCTGACAACTAAAGAACATTATGTACTTTTTACTGCATACATTTTTCCTGACACCCAAAAGTACTAATTACATTTTGTATGCTTAGCAGGACAGGGAAATAGTCAAATTCACGCACTTACTGTATCAAGAGAATATCCCTTGTCACCCCTACTGCCTCTGATCTGACGGACTCACTAAACACACATGCTTCATTTGTAAATAATGTCTGAGTGATGGAGTGTTCCCCTGGCTATATGTAAATAATGTCTGAGTGATGGAGTGTTCCCCTGGCTATATGTAAATAATGTCTGAGTGATGGAGTGTTCCCCTGGCTATCTGTAAATAATGTCTGAGTGATGGAGTGTTCCCCTGGCTATCTGTAAATAATGTCTGAGTGATGGAGTGTTCCCCTGGCTATATGTAAATAATGTCTGAGTGATGGAGTGTTCCCCTGGCTATATGTAAATAATGTCTGAGTGATGGAGTGTTCCCCTGGCTATATGTAAATAATGTCTGAGTGATGGAGTGTTCCCCTGGCTATCTGTAAATGATGTCTGAGTGATGGAGTGTTCCCCTGGCTATCTGTAAATAATGTCTGAGTGATGGAGTGTTCCCCTGGCTATCTGTAAATAATGTCTGAGTGATGGAGTGTTCCCCTGGCTATATGTAAATAATGTCTGAGTGATGGAGTGTTCCCCTGGCTATATGTAAATAATGTCTGAGTGATGGAGTGTTCCCCTGGCTATATGTAAATAATGTCTGAGTGATGGAGTGTTCCCCTGGCTATCTGTAAATAATGTCTGAGTGATGGAGTGTTCCCCTGGCTATATGTAAATAATGTCTGAGTGATGGAGTGTTCCCCTGGCTATATGTAAATAATGTCTGAGTGATGGAGTGTTCCCCTGGCTATATGTAAATAATGTCTGAGTGATGGAGTGTTCCCCTGGCTATATGTAAATAATGTCTGAGTGATGGAGTGTTCCCCTGGCTATATGTAAATAATGTCTGAGTGATGGAGTGTTCCCCTGGCTATATGTAAATTTAAAAAAAGAAAATGGTGGCGTCTGGTTTGCTTAATATAAGGAATTTTTTAAGTATATTTGATCAATTACATTTACTTTTGAAACTTAATATAGTACATTTAAAACCAAATACTTTTAGACTTTTACTCAAGTAGTATTTTACTGCTTGAGTTTCACTTTTACTTGAGTAATTTTATATTAACGTATCTTTACTTTTATTCAAGAATGACAGTTGGGTAATTTTCCACCACTGGTGCTCGCCACCCGTTTCAGTAAAAAACCTGAGGGATGGGGCTGGAGAAATGTAACCACTCTCAAATTCATAGACAGAGCTATGGATGCAAGGACTGACCATCCATGATATCAAGTATAGTTTTAACCATGTTTTTTGTTTACAAACATTGGAGTAAAACAAGCTTATATTTTGGGTGCTGATGGGGTACGACAGTTGAACTAAGCTCATGAGTTATATGCTTCAAGAATTACATATCATTAATTTCTAAGTCCAAAAATGGATGTAGCAACTGCTGATTGCCCCTTTAACTATATTGAATACGTTTCTTTCTAATGTATAATAACCACCTGCTGGTGGCGCCATTGTGCCTGACTACTTGCACTTAGCATCTGGTCTTTTCTGATTCCATTTGTCATTGTTATCAAAAGTAACCCTTTGGGGTGAAGAGCAGAGCAGAGCAGAGCAGAGCAGAGTAGAGCAGAGCAGAGTAGAGTAGAGCAGAGTAGAGTATAGTAGAGCACAGTAGAGCAGAGCAGAGTATAGTAGAGTAGAGCAGAGCAGAGTATAGTACAGTAGTGTAGAGTAGAGCAGAGCAGAGCAGAGTATAGTACAGTAGAGTAGAGTAGAGCAGAGCAGAGTACAGTAGAGTATAGTAGAGCAGAGCAGAGTAGAGTAGAGTAGAGCAGAGCAGAGTAGAGTATAGTAGAGCAGAGTAGAGTATAGTAGAGCAGAGCAGAGCAGAGCAGAGTAGAGTATAGTAGAGCAGAGTAGAGTAGAGTAGAGTAGAGCAGAGCAGAGTATAGTAGAGTAGAGCAGAGTATAGTAGAGCAGAGTAGAACAGAGTAGAGTAGAGCAGAGTAGAGTACAGTAGAGTATAGTAGAGTATAGTAGAGTAGAGCAGAGTATAGTAGAGCAGAGTAGAACAGAGTAGAGCAGAGTAGAGTACAGTAGAGTAGAGCAGAGTATAGTAGAGCAGAGTAGAGCAGAGTAGAGTACAGTAGAGTATAGTAGAGCAGAGTATAGTAGAGTAGAGCAGAGTATAGTAGAGCAGAGTATAGTAGAGCAGAGTAGAACAGAGTAGAGTAGAGCAGAGTAGAGTACAGTAGAGTATAGTAGAGCAGAGTATAGTAGAGCAGAGCAGAGTATAGTATAGTAGAGTAGAGCAGAGCAGAGTAGAGTATAGTAGAGCAGAGTAGAGTATAGTAGAGCAGAGCAGAGTAGAGTAGAGCAGAGCAGAGTAGAGTACAGTAGAGTAGAGTAGAGTATAGTAGAGCAGAGTAGAGTATAGTAGAGCAGAGCAGAGTAGAGTAGAGCAGAGTAGAGTATAGTATAGTAGAGCAGAGTAGTGTAGAGCAGAGCAGAGTAGAGCAGAGTAGAGTACAGTAGAGTAGAGTATAGTAGAGCAGAGTAGAGTATAGTAGAGCAGAGCAGAGTAGAGTAGAGTATAGTAGAGCAGAGTACAGTAGAGTATAGTAGAGCAGAGTAGTGTAGAGTATAGTAGAGCAGAGTAGAGCAGAGTAGAGCAGAGTAGAGTATAGTAGAGTATAGTAGAGTATAGTAGAGTAGAGTAGAGTAGAGTAGAGTATAGTAGAGCAGAGTAGAGCAGAGGCAGGAGGTATAAGTAGTAACTAGGTCAGAGAATTAGGAACGTAGAGACGGAACCAAATCTTGGGAGCCAATGTGTGTGTGTGTTTGTGTGGTTCTTCATACCTGCTGGTGGCGCCATTGTGCCTGACTACTTGCACTTAGCATCTGGTCTTTTCTGATTCCATTTGTCATTGTTATCAAAAGTAACCCTTTGGGGTGAAGAGCAGAGCAGAGCAGAGCAGAGCAACAATGGGGGATCACAACAATTGAACCTCTCTCCTTGAAGTTCTTGATGATCCGATAAATGGTTGATTTAGATGCAATCTTACCAGCAGCAATATCCTTGCCTGTGTAAATAAATAAATATTCACAATAGTGTTTGTTCTTCGCTGGTTGTAATCTGAGGGGAATATGTGTCTCTAATATGGTCATACATTTGACAGGAGGTTAGGAAGTGCAGCTCAGTTTCCACCTAATTTTGTGGGCAGTGTGCACATAGCCTGTACATAGTCAAAGCTTTACTTAATTTTAGTCACAGTGGTCAGGTATTCTGCCACTGTGTACTCTCTGTTAAGGGACAAATAACATTCTAGTGTGCTCTGTTTTTTTGGAAATTATTTCCAATGTGTCAAGTAATTATCTTTTTGCTCTCTCTCTCTCTCTCTCTCTCTCTCTCTCTCTCTCTCTCTCTCTCTCTCTCTCTCTCTCTCTCTCTCTCTCTCTCTCTCTCTCTCTCTTCTCCCCCTCTCTCTCTCTATCTCTCTCTCTCTTCTCCCCCTCTCTCTCTCTCTCTCTCTCTCTCTCTCTCTCTCTCTCTCTCTATCTATCTATCTATCTATCTATCTATCTATCTATCTATCTATCTATCTATCTATCTATCTATCTATCTATCTCTCTCTCTCTCTCTCTCTCTCTCTCTCTCTCTCTCTCTCTCTCTCTATCTTTCTCTCTCTCTATCTCTCTCTCTCTTCTCCCCCTCTCTCTTCTCCCCCTCTCTCATCTAACCAATGTTCTTGGGTATAATGCCTCAGTGGACAAGTTAATCTCCACACACACACACACACACACACACACACACACACACACACACACACACACACACACAAACACACAGTACCACTGCCAGCTTCTCTCCTCCCGTCAGCACCTTGTTTCTTACTGAGCTAACGCTGCCAGCCTGTTCTCCAAACTCACACTGCTTCTAGCTCTGATGTGGGCTTGTCTCTGTCCTTATAATAACTCTGGGCTGTTTATCAAACACTGACATTGTTTCTAACACTGCTTTTTAACATACAGTTGAAGTCGGACGTTTACATACACTTAGGTTGAAGTCATTAAAACTCATTTTTCAACCACTCCACAGATTTCATGTTAACAAACTATAGTAATGGCAAGTCTGTTAGGACATCTACTTTGTGCATGACACAAGTAATTCTTCCAACAATTGTTTACGGACAGATTATTACACTTATAATTCACTATATCACAATTCCAGTGGGTCAGAAGTTTACATACACTAAGGTGTACCTGTGGATGTATTTCAAGGCCTACCTTCAAACTCGGTGCCTCTTTGCTCGACATCATGGGAAAATCTAAAGAAATCAGCCAAGACCTCAGAAAAACAATTGTAGACCTCCACAAGTCTGGTTCATCCTTGGGAGAAATTTCCAAACGCCTGTAGAAACAATAGTACACAAGTATAAACACCATTGGACCACGCAGCCGTCATACAGCTTAGGACGTTCTGTCTCCTAGAGATGAACGTACTTCGGTGCAAAAAGTGCACATCAATCCCAGAACAACAGCAAAGGACCTTGTGAAGATGCTGGAGGAAACAGATACAAAAGTATCTCTATCTACAGTAAAACGAGTCCTATATCGACATAACCTGAAAGGCCGCTCAGCAAGGAAGAAGCCACTGCTCCAAAACCGCCATTAAAAAGCCAGACTACAGTTTGCAACTGCACATGGGGACAAAGATCGTACTTTTTGGAGAAATGTCCTCTGGTCTGATGAAACAAAAATAGAACTGTTTGGCCATAATGACCATCGTTATGTTTGGAGGAAAAAGGGGGAGGCTTGCAAGCCGAAGAACACCATTCCAACCGTGAAGTACGGGGGTGGCAGCATCATGTTGTGGGGGTGCTTTGCTGCAGGAGGGACTGGTGCACTTCACAAAATAGATGGCATCATGAGGAAGGAAAATTATGTGGATAAATTGAAGCAACATCTCAAGACATCAGTCAGGAAGTTAAAGCTTGGTCGCAAATTTCTCTCCTTTAGAGGACTAAAATCACAAATGTAATCTTCTCACAAATAGTCTCATATTGAATCATATACATCGCACACACAGTTTTATCATTGGAATGTGATAGAAAAAGAGGAAACAATGTGCTTTGAGATCATGCGGACACCTCCGAGCGCTCGTGTAGGCTGTTTGGAGTGTTTATCCAACTGGATAAAAAAATCTAATAATAATAATTATGTCCCCCCCACTTCTAAAACCAAAGTTGCGCCCCTGATGAAATGTTAATTCACTCCACCTAACACTTCAGATCTTTTTAGTGAACAATGAGTGAGAGTGGTAGTGCTTTGCTATTATTGCTATAGCAACCTTTCAATGCTGAGTGTTTTGTGAAACTAAAACTAACTGCCAGATGACAGTAGAAATGGCACTCTGTTTCAGAAACCTGCTGGTGGCTGAAACTGGTTCTCTTTGATTACATAACAGGGCCTTTTAGCTTTTCTTACGTCGAGGTCAGAGAATTAATATTAATTGATCAACGTCTTAACCCTCCATTTTCTGTCTCGTTCACAAAGAGTACTTTGATTAAAAGCATTAACTTATTGAAATGGGGGATCGTTTTAACTGAAATTAAGTTATCTGCATGAGGAATAATATTTCTGAATATAATGTTTCCTAGACTAACTAATGAGGGCAGGACACCCCTGCCTGATTAGTCATGGACGTTCATTAATCAAGCTACTTTAACAATACAAGAGGGACGGGAGACCGATAAAGGAAAATAGTGATTACCACAAAAACACACTTGGCTTTCCCTAAGGCTACAGTGCAGGGAACTGTTTTAATGTCCTTGGCTAACAGCCTTTGTACACTTTGTTAATTTACCTTTACTCGCACCCTTGTGAGATTAGATCACCCTGACCTGTTCATTCCCTCTACTCTCTGTGTCATGAGACTGGAGTTAACACTGTGTGTCGATGTTCATCTGTCTGTGTGTATGTGCTCTCCACTTCTCTCCTGAGTGGAGCAGGAGGCCTGACTAGCGCTGCTGTGTGGCCTCTTGGCAGGCTTCTCTCTGTCTCTCCACTCCGGGGGGAGATCTCTAACTCCAGCTATATGGGACAGGCTGCCCTACTTACAGCTGGGGGCTGTAGCAGCGCTGGATGCCCCCATAGCAGATGTGCTTAATGGGGAGGGACGGTCCTCCTTTGCCTCCCTGCTCCGCTATTCTCTGCTCTTCCTCCCCACTGTAATACTTGTGAACGCACACCAAAGCCTGACACTCTTTTCATCCTAATAACTTACACACGGGAAATAAAAAAATAAAAAATGTGTCTAAACCCCCTACATGTTCATGGTCTGCCTTTTTAATCCCTTATTTTGGGAAAGCACACAGTATATCCTCATTCCTCATTGATGTCACACAGTGTATCCTCATTCCTCATTGATGCCACACAGTGTATCCTCATTCCTCATTGATGTCACACAGTATATCCTCATTCCTCATTGATGTCACACAGTATATCCTCATTCCTCATTGATGTCACACAGTATATCCTCATTCCTCATTGATGTCACACAGCATATCCTCATTCCTCATTGATGTCACACAGTATATCCTCATTCCTCATTGATGTCACACAGTATATCCTCATTCCTCATTGATGTCACACAGCATATCCTCATTCCTCATTGATGTCACACAGTGTATCCTCATTCCTCATTGATGTCACACAGTATATCCTCATTCCTCATTGATGTCACACAGTGTATCCTCATTCCTCATTGATGCCACACAGTGTATCCTCATTCCTCATTGATGTCACACAGTGTATCCTCATTCCTCATTGATGTCACACAGTGTATCCTCATTCCTCATTGATGTCACACAGTGTATCCTCATTCCTCATTGATGTCACACAGTATATCCTCATTCCTCATTGATGTCACACAGTGTATCCTCATTCCTCATTGATGTCCTCTGTAGTGGAAGCTTTCATCTTCTGTCATTTCCACATGTAAAGTTCTGATCCCCCATCCCAATGACTTGGGATGGGGGATCATGTTGTCTTACTATGGGACAGAGATGGAACATGTTATCTTACTGTGGGACTGGGAGATCGAACGTGTTGTCTTGCTGTGGGACTGGGTGTGTGTGTGTGTGTGTGGGCTATTCCGGAGGGATTGACTTCAAAAGCTGCAGGGCGACAGGCTGTAGCAATTAAAAAACCCAGAGCTGTGATCTAACGACTGGTCAAGATCCTGCAGCTGTGAATTCCATGTGTCATCTAGTCTGACCACAAAAGAGCAGTCTTCTATGTTCATGCATTTACATTGACTATGAGGGAGGGAGGGACTATGTTCTAGTTGACTATGTTCTAGTTTTTTGGGGGTTTGCGATAATTCACCCCAATGTCAACGTTTATCAGACGTTTGCACCTCTAACGTCAAGTTAAATCCATGTTCCGTACCATCTGTTGGAGGTAGATATATCCCCAGAGTCAATCTTTTTTGGAGGTTCCCCTGTGGTGCTGCCCTTGTCCCTCACCCTGTCTTGGTAGTGTGTGTACCCAGCATACAGAGCTCCGAATGGGAATAATGAGCGGGGAAAACCTGGGGTCAGCTGGAGGACAACACTGTGGAGCTAGCCCGAGCTAGTGTAGCGCAGCCTAGCATAGTCTTCAGCCCAGCTGTGTGGCACGGGGGTAATCCTGACACTTCCACTGCTCTGGCGTTTTGTTTTTCCCTGTCTTCGTTATCACCCAGTCTCATTTTAAATGTTCAGTCCCCACACTAAGTCGGGCAAAAAATAGTGGGCTGAATAATTAATATTTATACATTGATTATGTCTCGTATGGAAGTTAGTGCTTAGCACCCCCTTTTACCTATTTAGATTTATTTACCTTGTCCAGATGTTTAATCATCATAAGTGACATGGGCCGGGACAGGGACAGTAGTCGGCCATTTCCTTTATGGCTTCAGTTAAAAGCTTAGTCTAGCACTCTTCAGATGTTGTATCAATTTGAATTGTAGCACCTTAAAAGGCAATTTTTTACTTCCACTGTCTACTGCACATGAATGTCACTGGGTTGGAGACTGAGATGGCCAGACCAGTCACTGGGTTGGAGACTGAGATGGCCAGACCAGTCACTGGGTTGGAGACTGAGATGGCCAGACCAGTCACTGGGTTGGAGACTGAGATGGCCAGACCAGTCACTGGGTTGGAGACTGAGATGGCCAGACCAGTCACTGGGTTGGAGACTGAGATGGACGTGGTGATTGTGTCACACCCATCCGTACACATTCAGAGGGACTTTATCTCTCTCCGACTCGGAGAGCCAGCCCGACTGACCCTGTAGGATGCTGCCTGCTCAGCTGAACCATGACAGGGATATATATATATATACTGTATATACAGCGGGTGAAATAAGTATTGAACACGTCACCATTTCTCTCAGTAAATATATTTCTAAAGGTGCTATTGACATGACATTTTCACCAGATGTTAGTAACAACCCAAGTAATCCATACATACAAAGAAACCAAAACAAATAAGTTCAGAAATTAAGTTATGTGTAATAATGTGAAATGACACAGGGAAAAAGTATTGAACACATGAAGAAAGGGAGGTGCAAAAAGGCATGGAAAGCCAAGACAACAGCTGAAAACTATCAGTAATTAAAAAGCAATCCAGCCCCCTGTCAGTGCAAATTAATATCAGCTGGTTCAGTCCCAACTGATGGCCTACAAAAAGGTCTCATTGCCAAGGTGTCACACAAGACACATCTCATGATGGGTAAAAGCAAAGAGCTGTCTCAAGACATTCGCAACCAAATTGTTGCAAAACATAATGATGGCATTGGTTATAGGCACATTTCTAAGCATCTGAATGTTCCAGTGAGCACTGTTGGGGCCATAATACGGAAGTAGAAAGACAATCATTTCACTATAAATTTGCCTCGACCAGGTGCTCCTCGCAAGATTTCTGACAGAGGAGTGAAAAGAATAATCAGAAGAGTTGTCCAAGAGCCAAGGACCACTTGTGGAGAGCTTCAAAAAGACCTGCAATTAGCAGGTACTGTTGTCTCAAAGAAAACAGTAAGTAATGCACTCCACCGCCATGGCCTGTATGCACGCTCACCACGCAAGACTCCGTTGCTGAAAAGAAAGTATGTTGAAGCTCGTTTAAAGTTTGCTGCACAACATTTGGAAAAGCCAGTGAAATACTGGGAGAATATAGTGTGGTCAGATGAGAGCAAAATTGAACTGTTTGGATGTCATAATACACACCATGTTTGGAGGAGAAATGGCACTGCACATCACCCTAAAAACACCATACCAACAGTGAAGTTTGGAGGTGGGAACATCATGGTGTGGGGCTGCTTTTCAGCAAATGGTACTGGCAAACTTCGCATAATTGAAGGAAGGATGAATGGGCAAATTTACCGAGACATTCTTGACTAAAATCTGCTGCCATCTACCAGGATGATGAAGATGAAACGAGGGGGGACATTTCAGCAAGACAATGATCCCAAACACACAGCCAAGGAAACTCTCAATTGGTTTCAAAGAAAGAAAATAAAGCTGCTAAAATGGCCCAGCCAATCACCTGACTTAAATCCCATTGAAAATCTATGGAAAGAACTGAAGATCAAGATTCATAGAAGAGGCCCACGGAACCTTCAAGATTTGAAGACTGTTTGTGTGGAAGAATGGGCCAAAATCACACCAGAGCAATGCATGCGACTAGTTTCTCCATACAGGATGCGTCTTGAAGCTGTCATTATCAACAAAGGCTTTTGTACAAAGTATTAAATAAATATCAGTAAGTGTGTTCAATACTTTTTCCCTGTGTCATTTCACATTATTACACATAACTTAATTCCTGAACTTATTTGTTTTGGTTTCTTTGTATGTATGGATTACTTGGGTTGTTACCAACATCTGGTGAAAATTTGTTTTCATGTCAATAGCACCTTTGTAAATATATTTACTGAGAAAAATGGTGACGTGTTCAATACTTATTTCACCCGCTGTATATATATATATATATATATATATATATAGATGGCATGACACACACACACACACACACACACTGAGAACCTCTGCCCAGAGAAACAGCAGCAGCAGTAGTAATCTGGGTCAGACAGAGCCATAGAGTATGCTAGGAGCCAGAGAGAGAGAGAGAGGGATGGATGGAAAGAGGACCACGGGGATAAAACTCTAGGCAAAGTCATCTAAATATTCACTGCTCTTCTTGTTAGTGGCCCAGAAAGCCCTAACTTATGGTTTACCAATTCTCTCCCCCTTACCCCCCCCCCCCCCCCCCCCCCCTGGTTTGTTTTTCCCAATGCCCTCAAACAAACCCATTGTGTTCAGTTGGGCTGGCGTATTTCAATAGCTCAAAGCTTGTTGACTGAACAATGGGAGTTCATGCAGCTTCGCTCCCCACACTGGGTTCCAGGGGCAGCCTGCTACGAGTGCTACATGACTTGGCATGTTTGGGCCTAGACGCCCGCCCACGCACCCTCAGTCTGAAGTTGATTTACTTAGTGATGTGTGTGGGTTCTGGAGAGTTAGACCGCCGGGAGCTGTCAGTGTCCCGCTGTTTTCGGATGCTTTCGTGACCCTTGGTAAACCCACTCAGGCCTTTCTCTCGTCTGGGTTGTCCTCAATGCTCCCTCCCTCCCTCCCTCCCATCTTCGCAAAGATCCAAGCACTGTCCTCTCACAGCATAGACCTCTCAATCTGTCACCACTTTTCTTAACATTTATTAGTTCTGCCGACCTTTCTAGAGCTCCAAGACCTCTGAGTGCCCTGTCTCGGTTCCCTGGAGAGAGACTCACAAAACATGCGTCATCATGGACAGTACTGGAGGCAAACAGCTTTGTTATTATTTCTAAAAAACAGTTTTTGCTTTGTTATTATCAGGTGTTGTGTGTAGATTGATGAGGCGGGGAAAACCGATTTAATCGATATTAGAATAAGGCTGTAACGTAACAAAATGTGGAAAAGGTCAAGGGGTCTGTACTGTACGCACTCCACACATATGTACACATGGATGCTGTGTTGTAGATATGTTGTAGTAGAGTTGTGGCCTGAGGGCACATACTTTCGTGTTGTGAAATGTAATGTCATGTTTTTTAAATTGTATATAACTGCCTTAATTTTGCTGGACCCCAGGAAGAGTAGCTGCTGCCTTGGCAGGAACTAATGGGGATCCTTAATAAACCCCAGGAAGAGTAGCTGCTGCCTTGGCAGGAACTAATGGGGATCCTTAATAAACCCCAGGAAGAGTAGCTGCTGCCTTGGCAGGAACTA
The DNA here is from genome assembly GCA_023634145.1 of Thymallus thymallus. Classification (NCBI taxonomy): domain Eukaryota; kingdom Metazoa; phylum Chordata; class Actinopteri; order Salmoniformes; family Salmonidae; genus Thymallus; species Thymallus thymallus. Next base: position 41,686 of record JAKYLM010000229.1, on the reverse strand, counting down.
ATGGGGATCCTTAATAATTACAAACAGCCCATCTGTTTGACTCTTTGTATCTTCTCTTGTCTCTCTGAATAGGTTAATGTATTATCTTACGCTGAGCCGCACACACTCCCACACACACCCACACACACCCACACACAACCACACACTCACACCCACACCCACACCCACACACACAGGAACATGTGAGGACACACACCGCTGCGCCGGTGCTTTCAAATTAATCAGTGCCCTCGCTGACTGACGGAAAGTCCCGTGGCCCGTCTGGAAGTTCAAATTCCCCCCTGCCTGCCCCCCCTGAGCCCCTGTCTGGCTTTTGGATGCGGCGCTGCTGTGTTTGTGACTTTGGGTGTCGTCCTGTCCACCCGCTTCACTGTCACCCTCTCTGTAACTGCAGGGATACAGAGGGGGGAGGGTGCTCTCTCTCACAACAGCCAAATAACAGCCACATGGGATCTGGCGATCAGGCGAGAGCCTAGATAGTAGAGTCAGGATCCAGAGCCCTGGGATTGGGGCGGTGGACAGAACCAGTCACAGACAGGGAGACGTCACCACGGCCCAGGCTACTGCAGCCACTGATCAGCACAGAGCTACTGTTTGCTCAGAGATACAGCTGAAAGAGAGGGGCTAAAGAATTACCAATAACAATAACAAATTCTGATTTTGATTTAACAGGCTTGTTAGATATTTATGTAGAGGGGGAAAATACAGGTGCGTGAGTGAGGTTTGTTCTGTACAGTTGCGGTGTGTTGCCAGAGAGTGGAACTAATGTGAGGTGATCTGTGTTCCCGACACTTCAGGTTCTAAAGTGACACCGGGGGGACAGATATCAGCGTCGTGCCCAGAACCACAGGGGGAAGTGCGTACCAACTTGGCAGAGCACCAGGTCTTTGCAGCAACAGACTTCCTCTTAGGTAAGATACCTGATATTTCACTATTGTACATTTAATCATGTTTACCCTGAAACATATCTTATATATTGATTTTGGAAAACCAGTTGATATCTCAACTCCTACAGGTGTTGTTGTCCCTTAAAGGGAGTACTGTACTGTTCAGTTTGGAGGGGAGGGGCTCGTGGTTAATCCACTAACACCTACCTCTCGCTCGCTCTTGTGCTCTCTCTCTCTTTATCTCTCTAAATTCAATTCAAGGGCTTTATTGGCATAGGAAACCTTTTTATTTGACATTTTTGTCATTTAGCAGAGCGACATACAGTTAGTTAGTGCATACATGTTCATGTTCTTTTCGTACTGGTCCCCCGTGGGAGTCAAACCCACAAACCTGGCTTTGCAAGCGCCATGCTCTACCATCTGAGCTACACAGTACATATGTTAACATTGCCAAAGCAAGTGAAGTAGATAATAAACAAAAGTTAAATAAACAATACAGATTAACAGTAAACATTACACAAAATGTCTTATTATGTATATGTCTATATACAGTGTTGTAACGATGTGCAAAAGGGAAAATAAATAAACATAAATATAGGTTGTATTTACAATGGTGTTTGTTCTTCACTGGTTGCACTTTTCTTGTGGCAACAGGTTACAAATCTCACTGCTGTGATGCACACTGTGGTATTTCACCCAGTAGATATGGGAGATTATCCAAATTGGGTTTGTTTTTGAATTCTCTCTCTCTCTCTCTCTCTCTCTCTGATCTGTTTCCTTATGCCCTTTCCTTTGTCTCCTCCCTCCCTTCCTCCCTCCCTCTATCTCTCTCCCTCTCTCTCTCTGTCCAGGCTCCATGGCGGGCGTACCTGATCAGTGGAGCTCCCAGCCCAACAACCCGCCCCAGATGATGGCTGGTGGACTGATAGGAGATTCCTCAGGTAGTGTCTTTGATTCAATTGTCAGTACTTGAGCTACACACATCCTACATGCTTCTGCCAGAATAATACCATACCATCCATCAGAAACACTTCACTACGTGATATTATATTAAATGGATGATGTACATTTGGAGGTTCTCTAGCCAACTGCCGACGACATGGACTTCTCATTAACTCAGCGTTTCCCAAACTTGGTCCTGGGACCCCAAAGGGGTACACGTTTAGATTTCTGCCTTAGCACTACACAGCTGATTCAAACAACCAACTAATCATCAAGCTTTGATTATTTGAATCAGCTGTGTAGTGTTGGGGCAAAAATCTAAACGTGTACCCCTTGGGGTCCCAGGACCGAGTTTGGGAAACGCTGCATTACGGTGTCACTTTCTCGCTGTCTGTGACATTTCGGACTGCACTCGCCTCAGACAGTCTTGCTAGGCAGTCCTCACTCAGGAGAATGGTTGATATAGAACTCGTTGATATACAACTTCATTTAGGGAGGCCCATTTTCACATGTCTCCGTCCCCCGTTACTGCATCTGAAAGGCCTCGTTCTTCAGATTGATAACGTCTCGTTCCGTCTGCCTGTGCGATGACAAATGTTCAACCTATTCATTGGTCTCTCAGAGGTTGATCTAAGCTCTGATTTTGTGAATTTGTGAATCTTTATTAGGAACTCCATTAGCTAACGCCGTAACATTAGCTAATCTTCCTGGGGTCCCAACACCATTGGTCCTGGTCTGTGTGACATTTGTCTGACTGTGTATCAGGATCAGTTTAAAGTGGCTGTAATCACAGAGCGTCTCAGAATAGAAGTGCTGATCTAGAATCAGTTTTGTATTTCAGATCACAATGAATATGATTACTTGGACAGGGGGGGGGCTGGTCCTAGATCATGCTACTCTGAGACCCTTTGTGAGTACAGATGCTGATTATATCTCTGTGTGGCAGGTTTCTCCCAGCCTGCCATGGGGGTGAATATGGACATGGGGATGGCTCCACTATCGGCAGACAGGCCTCCCAGCATCGCTGAGCACCAGAAGCCCCCCCCCAAGGACATGTCTGCAGGTAGTGGCAAACACACACATATCAATAACAGTACCTACCTCAGTTACGTACCTCTCAGTAACTACCTACCTCAGTACCTACCTACCTCAGTACCAAGTTACGTACCTCTCAGTAACTACCTACCTCAGTACCTACCTACCTCAGTACCAAGTTACGTACCTCTCAGTAACTACCTACCTCAGTACCTACCTACCTCAGTACCAAGTTACGTACCTCTCAGTAACTACCTACCTCAGTACCTACCTACCTCAGTACCAAGTTACGTACCTCTCAGTAACTACCTACCTCAGTACCTACCTACCTCAGTACCAAGTTACGTACCTCTCAGTAACTACCTACCTCAGTACCTACCTACCTCCGTACCAAGTTACGTACCTCTCAATACCTACCTACCTCTTAAGCCAGCTCTTAGGGCCTTGTGTATGTCTGCCTGTCTGTCTGTCTGTCTGCCTGTCTGTTTGTCTTTCTCTCTGTCTGTCCACCTGTCTGTCTCTCTCACTGTCTGTCCACCTGTCTGTCTCTCTCTCTGTCTGTGTCCTGTCTGTCTCTCTCTCTGCCTGTCCACCTGTCTTCCTGTCTGTCTCTCTCTCTCTGCCTATCTGTCTGGCTCTGTCTCTCTCTGTCTGTCTGCTAGGCTATTGGGCATGCATGTATGGCATTTGTAAAAGTCAGTATGCACACTAGAGGGTGTGCAACAAATCCTGACTAGCCAATGCCATCTGTCAGCCCGGCCCGGCCCATCCCCTCACCCCACTTATCAATCGAAATGTCTCATCGTACCAGTGCCAGTATACCCAGCGGCAGCCAGCCCCTACCCCTCCTCCATACCTCATGCCCAGTTCAGTTGATGAGGTCTGGGTTTTGGCTGAAGGCTTATGGGCTTAGAGCATCAGGGATACCCCCTGTGGGGTTCATCTCCCAGTCCAACCCCAATTCCACTCCTATGTAGACTAGAGCATCCTCACACGGGGCACCAATGGAACTTCTTTGCTAATGCCCTCTCTTGTCCACTGAGGGGCGCTATAGCTAGAGCTGTGGTTATCTCACGCCACTCACTGTGGGAAACCCCTGCTGGGAATACCTTCCACCCCAATAGACCTCCGATGGTATAGAATATTGTGTGTTGTCATGTTGTGGCTATTGTCACTCAGCATAACCCTAATACCCCAGGGGTCACATGGCCATAGCACAACTGAGACCCAGTGTTATGCTACCACACAGTAAGTGGTCTGCACCATGTCCCACTAACCTGTTTGTGTGAAAGAGTTGTAGGCCGCAAACAGATTGAAAGCCTGAGGGCGAAACGTTACAGGCATCTGTTCACAATCCTGCCTCTGGAATGATTCCAGACTCCAGTGCTTGCCTGTGTAGAGAATAATTCATTCAGAACTTGATATGGCGGAACTAATATGATCAGTACAATATCTGAATGCATATTGTGTTCATGTTTACCCCTGAAAGACTGTCTTGCTAGTGAGGGGGGGGGGAAAGTGTCCTGGCTGTTATGACTCAACAATGCAACAAAACCCCTCCCTCGTCAGAGACACTATAACTCATGGGAAGAATAACTACCACTACAATTAGCAAACAAAACATCCTCTGCTGCAAAAGTCATTATGTATTAATGTATTACGTTTAAGTAAGGGTTATGTTAAAGTGCCTTATATCTCCCTATGTTACCATTAGCCTAGCATGCATGTTAGCTAGCTAAGTGGGTCTGCACAGAGCGGTGTGACGAGGGGAAGGGCTGGGAACCCAGTGGAGCAGAAGTGCTGCAGTGAATCCCAGTACATGCCAAACGGCATCCTCCCGCTGCATTGGTCACTGTGCCACACCACACCCTGGTTCTGTGCTTAAGAGAGAACCACGACGGCTACCTTCCTGTTGCCGTTCGTCACAGGAACAGCTCTCCAGAGCGTTGAGGGAACAGCTCTAAATGCTGCTTTATTGTCACTTGTCTCTGCTCTCACATATTACGTCAGTCTTGTCGTGTGTTTGGTTGATTCATGTAAAATATGACTCTCAAGATATAAACTTTATGGGGCATTCTATTTAGACTTCCAGTATTCGAAGGCCAGAGAGACAACTGGGGCAAATTAGTCCAGCGTAGCTGGGTAATCACTTCCTCTAAATCCCTTCCTCCTCCATCGCTCCATCCCTCCTCTCCTCAGAACGAGTACAGCTTTACTGAGCAAGTTGGCGGCACAGGGTTTCTAGAATTTAACTAGCTACCTCGTTATTCCAAACCGTCCAGGAAAAGAAGCAATCCTGTATCAATCAAGATATGATTGACCTTAATGTATGGCTATACTGTATTTTATAAACTGGGTGGTTCGAGCCCGGAATGCTGATTGGCTGACAGCCGTGGTATATCAGACCGTATACCACGGGTATGACTAAACATTTATTTTTACTGCTCTAATTATGTTGGTAACCAGTTTATAATAGCAATAAGGCACCTCAGGGGTTTGTGATATATGGCCAATATACCACGGCTAAGGGCTTAAATAAACCTCTACCTCTGATTTACTGCATGATGTTGTTCTAGAAATGTAGAAAGACATGTTGTGTTTCTTGTTGCTATAATAGCATCATAGCTGTGTTTATGTTTGTGTGTTGTACTGTGTGTTGTACTGTATGTTGTACTGTGTATTGTACTGTGTGTTGTACTGTGTATTGTCTGTTTCTGCGTACTTGACCAATACCTGTGTTTATGTTTGTATTTCTTGCATTCAATCACTATGATTTATTGCCCAATCACTATGAAGTAAACATCTATCCTCCTCCTAAAATAGTCAGTACTCCAGCATGTCCCTAGGGTAACACTGAGCCAGTACTCCAGCATGTTTATACTCCAGCATGTCCCTAGGCTAACACTGAGCCAGTACTCCAGCATGTTTATACTCCAGCATGTCCCTAGGCTAACACTGAGTCAGTACTCCAGCATGTCCCTAGGGTAACACTGAGTCAGTACTCCAGCATGTCCCTAGGGTAACACTGAGTCAGTACTCCAGCATGTCCCTAGGGTAACACTGAGTCAGTACTCCAGCATGTCCCTAGGGTAACACTGAGTCAGTACTCCAGCATGTCCCTAGGGTAACACTGAGTCAGTACTCCAGCATGTCCCTAGGGTAACACTGAGTCAGTACTCCAGCATGTCCCTAGGGTAACACTGAGTCAGTACTCCAGCATGTCCCTACTCCAGCATGTCTCTAGGGTAACACTGAGTCAGTACTCCAGCATGTCCCTACTCCAGCATGTCCCTAGGGTAACACTGAGTCAGTACTCCAGCATGTCCCTAGGGTAACACTGAGTCAGTACTCCAACATGTCCCTAGGGTAACACTGAGTCAGTACTCCAGCATGTCCCTAGAGTAACACTGAGTCAGTACTCCAACATGTCCCTAGGGTAACACTGAGTCAGTACTCCAGCATGTCCCTACTCCAGCATGTCCCTAGGGTAACACTGAGTCAGTACTCCAGCATGTCCCTAGGGTAACACTGAGTCAGTACTCCAGCATGTCCCTACTCCAGCATGTCCCTAGGGTAACACTGAGTCAGTACTCCAGCATGTCCCTAGGGTAACACTGAGTCAGTACTCCAGCATGTCCCTAGAGTAACACTGAGTCAGTACTCCAACATGTCCCTAGGGTAACACTGAGTCAGTACTCCAGCATGTCCCTAGAGTAACACTGAGTCAGTACTCCAACATGTCCCTAGAGTAACACTGAGTCAGTACTCCAACATGTCCCTAGAGTAACACTGAGTCAGTACTCCAACATGTCCCTACTCCAGCATGTCCCTAGGGTAACACTGAGTCAGTACTCCAACATGTCCCTAGGGTAACACTGAGTCAGTACTCCAGCATGTCCCTAGGGTAACACTGAGTCAGTACTCCAACATGTCCCTAGGGTAACACTGAGTCAGTACTCCAGCATGTCCCTAGAGTAACACTGAGTCAGTACTCCAACATGTCCCTACTCCAGCATGTCCCTAGGGTAACACTGAGTCAGTACTCCAGCATGTCCCTAGGGTAACAGTGAGCAAGTACTCCAGCATGTCTCTACTCCAGCATGTCCCCCGTGACTATTCATTCACAAAGGGGTACTGAGGCAACGGGCCAATTAGAATCCGTCATTTATACCCATGTTGCATTTTGAGAGTTCAGTGGTAAATTACAAATTGCAGCCACTGTACAGAACCAGTTCAGTTCTGTTGAATAGACCTTCAATGAGCGTCTACAGCTGTAAAGCTACACACACTATGATTGTTCCTGTTCCTGCTCTCATTTCTTAGACTGCACTGTTGAACTTGGTTCTGAGCACTTTGAAGTTCACACTTTTGTCTGGATGATAAATGCATTGCGAGACAGAGTGAAAGAGTGTGTATATGCATGCTTTAAACTCTCTTCCCTTTTCACACACGAGGTGCCCTCGGCGATGGCTGGCCAGACAAGGCTTGCATTCCCACCGACCTGCCGTTCACCACAAGCGTCTCCACAGTGATCAGTCAACATGCCAGCCACCTGGCGGCCAGCCCTGAGGACCCCCCTGACTGTGGCTGGCCCCACCGAGAGGCCTTGGCCATGGGGGAGGAGAAGGAGAGCAACGAGGGAAACGACCGCCAACAACAACAGCAGAAGAAGAAGAAGAGGAGGCCCCGAGACGAGGTGCACGACAGGGGCCAACCAGAGGCTCAGGCTGAGAACACACTCCCGTCAGAGGGCCACCACAGGGTCTCCCCCCGCAAGGACAGGGACAGGATGGAGGGGGGCTGGGAGCGGGAGGAGCCAGGGAGAAGTGGAGGCAGGGGAAAGAGGGGCAAGAGTAGGAAGAAGCTTCCAGAAGAGTGGGGGTTTACAGCCGAGCCCTTCCTGCCTTCCTCTGCCCCTCAGCTCCCTGAGGGGATGTTAGACCAACTAGTACCTCTCATTGCCCACCCCCACGCCCAGCCCCTGGAGAACCCCTACTCTAGCATGGGTAGCATGGGGCTGATCCCTGGCAGTGAGGACTTCTACCCAGACGAGGGCCTCTTCTCTCCATCTCTCACCCAGGATCTGCACTCTCTCATGGCCCCAACCTCCCCTCCACCCGTCATGGGCTGCGATCTCCTGCCCACCGCCCCCGTCTCCATGCCCACCAGTCGGGGAGACTTCTCGCCCAAAGGCACCTTCCCCATGGCCCCGCGTCCTGGAGACCCATTAACCACCGGCTGCCAATACCTGCTCATGGATACAGAGACCGCCAACTTGGGCAATGACAAAGAGGCCTTCTCCCCAACTTTTCCCCTAGATTCCCCAGTTCATGAGTCAGGGGTAAAAGTGATCTTTGATCATGACACCTCAATGCAGGATGTCCAAATGAAAGATGCGATGAGCTTTAGCACCACCCACCATCCAGATCGTGGCCTATCACCATTGGAGAAGCCCAGTGAGCTCACAGCCACCGCACCCCCTTTCTCCCCCTCTGACAGCTCCTGGCTCATCAACGACTCCCACTTCAACAACAACAACAACTCCTTTGAGTTCAGTGACATCACTCCAGGGCACCCCCTACCTGTGGGCCTGGCCATCGACACACCCAGCCCAGTCCCCCTCCGCTCCCCCAAAACCATGCCTGAATTCTACCCCAGGGGGGGCAAAGAGGCCAAATCACAGAAGATACCCAAGAAGTCCCGCTCCTCCTCCTCCTCCTCTTCCTCTTCCACCAAAAGCCCCACCTCCCCAGGGTCCGGTCTGAACCCTGCCGCCAAACCCTTCTTCCCCAGCTTTGCAGACCCCACGGAGCCCCTCACCGTGGTGGTGGCCCCAATGTCTGAAGGTTTGTTGCAGTGGCGTGTGATCTCCACTAGGGGGATTAGAGGAGTCAACCAATATCTTGCATGGGCATGTGGCTCTACGGCTGGGCTGGGACCGACCCAATAGCCTAGTCTAGACAGCCTGACTGACTAACACACAGGCTTTCCTGAAAAGATACACTCTGTCCATGGGGCATGGTTTGGCTTTTTGGGGAGTTTCCTCTTACCCACAAGGCACTGCTGCGTCTGGGCAGTGCTGGGTGTTCTCATTAACCATGTGTGGTCCAGGGTGTGCTACTAACCACCACACACACTCACCACATACAGTGTCACCAGTTTCACCGGCACTTTCTTTCATCACCAAACCTCTCTCTCTCTGTCTGTCTTCCTTCCGACTGTATCCAGGGGTCTCTCTTAACACTCTAGTCTAGTGTGTTGGAGGTCCATGTCTTCTTCATGTCTTCTTCTCCTCTCTGTTGAATTAACATGGTGTTCCAGCTTGCTGTCTCTTCTCTAGCTAACATTTCTTGCAGAGAGGAGCCTCTAAACAGTCCTCTGTGGATGTTTTGTCCAAACCACTGCAATGCATGACCACTCACTAACCAAAACATGTCTGAATGAATATAAAACTCAAACGTTGATTGTCATTACCTCCTCTCGTTCCATGTCCTGCCGATCCCTTCTGTCTCCACGACGGCCGCCACAACAGGTGAGTCAGAAATCTATGTTATCTTTATGGGCGTAGGTTGTGGGAAATAGATTGTAGGAATGTCTTGTGTTTCAATGCACCACAGTGCAGGGCTGAAAACAGGTGGCTTGGGGCTGAATCCAAGGATAGATCTATGTGATAAGTCTGTCGGGGGGTTGCAGGTGCTGTCGCTGTAACTATGTCCAGGTCGGGCTAGATATATACTGTATAGAGCAGCAGGCTGGGGACACTAGGACAGGAAAGTGGAATATAGAATAGTATTGAGAGAGGTTGTTTTAGGAGACAGTCAGACTTGTTCAAGAGCTCTGAAGCTAAGCAGGGTTGGTCCTGGTCAGTACCTTGATGGGAGACCAGATGCTGCTGGAAGTGGTGTTGGAGGGTAAGTAGTAGGCACTCTTTCCTCTGGTCTAAAATAATTCCCAATGCCCCATCGCAGTGATTGGGGATATTGCCCTTTGTAGGGTGCTGTCTTTTGGATGGGACGTTAAACAGGTGTCCTAACTCTCTGTGGTCACTAAAGATCCTATGGCACTTATTGCAAGAGTAGTTGCGGTGTTAACCTCGGTGTCATGGCTAAATTCCCATACCAACATGGCCACCTAATCATCCCCAGCTTCCAATAGGCTAATTCATCCCCCCTCCTCTCCGCTGTAACTATTCCCCAGGTCGTGGCTGTAAATGAGAATGTATTCTCAGTCAGCTGACCTGGTTAAATAAGGGTTAAATAAAAAATTCTGATTTTGGCTAGCATCCATTAGGTCTCCTTCGGTGTTCTGTGTGCTCTCTTCGAAGGCTGGGAGGGCTGAGTGAAGGTTAGCCGAATATCTTTATCAGCATCTTAAAAGCTGATAGTATTTCAACCACATAAAATATGTATCCAAGCCAAACTGATATATTATCAGAAACAGGACATTTTCACAGCTTTCTATTTGCTTATAACCGGTAAACTGATGTAATTTGGACATTTTGCACAGAACATATTTCCAGTTGTTTATTTTGTTATTGCCTTGACTTTATTGTCCTTAAGCCATTTTGCCACAACTTTGGAAGTATGCTTGGGGTCATTGTCCATTTGGAAGACCCATTTGCGACCAAGCTTTAATTTCCTGACTGATGTCTTGAGGTTTGGGATGGTGTTCTTTGGCTTGCAAGCCTCCCCCTTTTTCCTCCAAACATAACGATGGTCATTATGGCCAAACAGTTCTATTTTTGTTTCATCAGACCAGAGGACATTTCAGATCCAAAAAGTACAATCTTTGTCCCCATGTGCAGTTGCAAACCGTAGTCTGGCTTTTTTATGGCGGTTTTGGAGCAGTGGCTTCTTCCTTGTTGAGCGGTCTTTCAGGTTATGTCAAAATAGGACTTGTTTTACTGTGGATATAGATACTTTTGTACCTGTTTCCTCCAGCATCTTCACAAGGTCCTTTGCTGTTGTTCTTGGTTTGATTTGCACTTTTCGCACCAACGGCTGCATGGTCCCATGGTGTTAATACTTGCGTACTATCGTTTGTACAGATGAACGTGATACCTTCAGGCATTTGGAAATTACTCCCAAGGATGAACTAGACTTGTGGAGGTCTACATTTTTTTTTTTCTGAGGTCTTGGCTGATTTCTTTAGATTTTCCCATGATGTTGAGCAAAGAGTCACTGAGTTTGAAGGTAGGCCTTGAAATACATCCACAGGTACTCCTCCAATGGACTCAATTGATGTCAATTAGCCTATCAGAAGCTTCTAAAACCATGGCATAATTTTCAGGAATTTTCCAGAAAGTCAACTTAGTGTATGTAAACTTCTGACCCACTGGAATAATCTGTCTGTAAACAATTGTTGGAAGAATTACTTGTGTAATGCACAAAGTAGATGTCCTAACTGACTATAGTTTGTTAACATGAAATCGGTGGAGTGGTTGAAAAATGAGTTTTAATGACTTCAACCAAAGTGTATGTAAACTTCCGACTTCAACTTTAGCTGATGTTCTGAAAGAGCTGCAAAATCTAGACCCCTACAAATCTGCTGGGCTAGACAATCTGGACCCTTTCTTTCTAAAATGATCTACAGCAATTGTTGCAACCCCTATTACTAGCCAGTTCAACTTCTCTTTCGTATCGTCTGAGATCCCTAGAGATTGGAAAGCTGCCGCGGTCATCCCCCTCTTCAAAGAGGGAGACACTCTAGACCCAAACTGTTACAGACCTATATCCATCCTGCCCTGCCTTTCTAAAGTCTTCGAAAGCCAAGTTAACAAACAGATCACCGACCATTTCGAATCCCACCGTACCTTCTCCGCTATGCAATCTGGTTTCCGAGATGGTCATGGGTGCACCTCAGCCACGCTCAAGGTCCTAAACGATATCATAACCGCCATCTATAAAATACATTACTGTGCAGCCGTCTTCATCGACCTGGCCAAGGCTTTCGACTCTGTCAATCACCATATTCTTATCGGCAGACTCAATAGCCTTGGTTTCTCAAATGACTGCCTCGCCTGGTTCACCAACTACTTCTCAGATAGAGTTCAGTGTGTCAAATCGGAGGGCCTGTTGTCCAGACCTCTGGCAGTCTCTATGGGGGTGCCACAGGGTTCAATTCTTGGGCCGACCCGTTTCTCTGTATATATCAATGATGTCGCCCTTGCTGCTGGTGACTCTCTGATCCACCTCTACGCAGACGACACCATTCTGTATACATCTGGCCCTTCTTTGGACACTGTGTTAACTAAGCTTCAATGCCATACAACTCTCCTTCCATGGCCTCCAACTGCTCTTAAATGCTAGTAAAACTAAATACATGCTCTTCAATCGAACGCTGCCCGCACCCGCCCACCGGACTATCATCACTACTCTCGACAGGTCTGACTTAGAATATGTGGGCACCTACAATAGGTCTTTGCTAGGTAAATCCTCGCCTTATCTCAGCTCGCTGGTCACTATAGCAACACCCACCCGTAGCATGTGCTCCAGCAGGTATATTTCACTGCTCATCCCCAAACCACTTTTGGCCGCCATTCCTTCCAGTTCTCTGCTGCCAATGACTGGAACGAATTGCAAAAATCATTGAAGCTGGAAACTACCATCTCCCTCAATAACTTTAAGCATCAGCTGTCAGAGCAGCTTACTGATCACTGCACCTGTACACAGCCCATCTGTAAATATCCCACCCTACTACCTCATTCCCATATTGTTATTTTTGCTCATTTGCACCCCAGTATCTCTATTTGCACATCATCATCTGCACATCTATCACTCCAGTGTTAATGCTAAATTGTAATTATTTCTCCACTATGGCCTATTTATTGCCTTACCTTCCTAATCTGACTACATTTGCACACATTGTATATAGATGTTCTATTGTGTTATTGACTGTACGTTTGTTTATCCCATGTGTAACTCTGTGTTGTTGTTTTTGTCGCACTTGTCTTGGCCAGGTCGCAGTTGTAAATGAGAACTTGTTCTCAACTTGCCTAGCTGGTTAAATAAAGGTGAAATAAAAAATAGTATCATCCAATAAGAGACAGAAGTTTCAGCACTCAACTCTCTGCAGTTTCACATGATTTATCCCATGTACATAATGAAGATACCGGAAATGTGTTTACACACCTCTCCCATTCTAATGCGACTGACATCAGATGAAGCACAAGACGCTCACAGGAGCAAGTGGTAAACAAGCATTGCAGTCCGTTTTTTAATCACACTTTTATTCTAAGCTTAGTGACATTTTCCATGTGTACAGTACATGCCCCTCAAGATACAGCTGCCACACTCACAGCCAATTAGACTGTGAGGTGCCTACTTCCCATTTATTTATTTGTATATTTTGCCCTCAGGGTTCCTCCGTAATGAAGATTTATAAAAGTTGGAGAAATTGTCCGCCGAGTAGCTTGTGAAATATTTATGTTTATGCGGCCGCCACAGTGAGCTGCCGGTCTCGTTGACATGCGACGTTAAAGTGAGGCTCAGCAGGAACCGCTGTGATTAATGAAGAAGAGGACGGGAGATTTTATCCCGCATCATTTCCTGTCTGTGGCATCTTCAACGGGCTCGGTGCAGAAAGAGATTCATTGTGGTGAGCCCGTTATTGACCTGTGGAGATAGATAGGGGAACAGTGGAGTGTGTAAACTGACAATTAAGCTGTTTTTGATCAATGTCCCCAAAACAAAACAAAAAGTGTTTTATTTGGTCTGGCACCTTGAGTCAGCCATCGCAGCAGGGCCCATTGTTCATCTACAAGTGTAACACAGACTTAACAGTTTTTATTTATTTAACTAGGCAAGTCCATTTAAGAACAAATTCTTATTTACAATGACAGCCTAGGAGCAGTGGGTTAACTGCCTTGTTCAGGGGCAGAACAACAGATTTTTACCTTGTCAGCACAGGGATTCGATCCAGCAACCTTTCTGTTACAGGGACAATGCACAAACCACTTGGCTACCGGTTGCATTCTGTTCTTTGAGATTAATAGCTTGATGTGTGTGTGTGTTTTTTGGACAGACACAGCTGTCTCTGTTGTCCCTCTGTAATTTGTCCTCTGTCAGTGTGCCGGGTGGAGCTGTGTCACTGAGGGTGCTGTTTAGGCCCTGTAGGAGACAGGAGACGGGCTGTTGTGTCCCTCAGGCAGCATGTTATTTCTCTGGGGATCAGGGGCGGGCCCAGCAGCAGTCTGTGTGTGTCATCAATAGAAATAAGAATGAATAGAACAGTCTTGGGTAAACTCACAATGGCTGCCTGGTATTTTGATGCAATCATTTCCATGGTATTTTGGAATGTTCTATCAACTGATGCTGGATTTCCATGGTAATGTAGAATGTTCATTCAAATGATGCTAACTGATGTGGTTCATGGAATGTATTTTTTGTAATGTCAGTTGAGTTGACTCAACAAATCACAGCACAGATTGAAGGGTATACTTACTGCTTTTACTTCCTGTTATGGGTACACTCAAAATGGCTGCCAGTCCACCCATTATGCCATAATTTACTTGAATGGAGACACCCTTTTCATTCATTATATTTTCTAGGTCTGGGCGATATGGCCAAAATATCATATCACTGTATTTATATATATTTTTTTACAGTATTTTATGTTTTTGAATAATAAAAGTTCTAAATTTGCTTCATGAGTAGTGCGTGATCCTATGGTGGCAACACATACGTTCTAAGTGATTTCAATGGGTCTTTCTCCATTCAGATTGTTTTATACTGTTCAATTCAACTTGAACCTAAAATAATTTCCTGAATGTCCTTCAATTTCTGCATTTCCTGCACTAATTTGAGATAATTTCCACAATGCCACGCAAGGCTGCACGATATGGAAAAAAATGGAATAGAGCTAAACACAAGCAAAATCCTAGAGGGAAGACCTGGTTCAGTCGGCTTTCCAACAGACACTGGGAGACAAATTCACCTTTCAGCAGGACAATAACCTACATGGAGTTGCTTACCAAGACATGGAGTTGCTTACCAAGACATGGAGTTGCTTACCAAGACATGGAGTTGCTTACCAAGGCATGCAGTTGCCAAGACGACATTGAATGTTCCTGAGTGGCATAGTTAGAGTTTTGTCTTAAATCGTCTTGAAAATCTACGGCAAGACTTGAAAATGTCTGTCTAGAATAATGGGCAAAAATTGCACAATCCAGGTGTGCAAATCTTAGAGACTTACCTAGAAAGACTCACAGCTGTAATCACTCCTAAAGGTTCTAACATGTTCTGGGGTGTGAATATTATGTAAAGAAGATATTTTCAACGACTAGCTGATGTGGTGTGTTGATGAGAGAGAGAGGCGCTGAGGTGTGGGCTCAGGGCCTGTGGTTATAAATAGAGCTTCTGACACAGCCCCCGTAGAGCCAGACAAACCTATCCACAGCAGGGCTGCTCTACTGTCCACTGGCCCTCAGCAGCATCGCAAAGCACAGAGAGCGGCAAGAACTAAAGGCTTTGATTTCTCTCTTCCTCAGAGTGTGTGTGTGTGTGTTGTCTGTGTTTGTGAGCTACCCACATTGGCTATCTAAGGTTTACATTGGCTATCTAAGGCTTGCTATCTAAGGCTTACATTGGCTATCTAAGGCTTGAAAAAGCAACATGAGAGTGTTTATGAATTGCAGACTAATAGACACATGGCAGACTTGAATTAAAATGGATCGATGGAATATTGTATAACTGTAAGAAAAATATGAATGTAGTGAAAATGGTAGGAAAGGTCAGATTGCTGACAGTTACAGTGGTAGACAGTTACAGTGGTAGACAGTTACAGTGGGAGCCAGATACAGTGGTAGACAGTTACAGTTACAGTGGTAGACAGTTCTAGATGTGCCTTTGGGGAGGTGGGAGGGTCTGGCCTGTTGCCATGGTGACTGAGCAGCAGTTTAAGTTGCCATGGGGATGGCGACTGATGCTGAGAAAGTAGGCTGAGGCTAAAAGCTCTTTATCAGTGACCCCCCACACACACACACACACTTCCACACACACACACACACACACACACACACACACACACACACACACACACACACACCAACACACACACCAACTCACAGAAACATCACACTTACTAACTCACAAACAGGTCACAGCACATATACATGCATGTTTAAATATAATGTATATTTTTCACATGCAACCTCATTGGAAGGAAACTGACCACAAACACAGAAACAACAAAGAAAAATGGGGGTCACGCTGGAAGAACTGTATATTACAGCACCAGCCACTCTGTGGATATAGATACTTTTGTACCTGTTTCCTCCAGGTCCTTTGCTGTTGTTCTGGGATTGATTTGCACTTTTCGCACCAAAGTACGCGTTCTGTCTCTAGGAGACAGAACGCGTCTCCTTCCTGAGTGGTATGACGGCTACGTGGTCCCATGGTGTTTATACTTGCATACTATTGTTTGTACAGATGAGCGTGGTACCTGTTTAAGGCACAGTAATCTTAGTGTATGTAAACATCTGACCCACTGGAATTGTGATATAGTGAATTATAAGTGAAATAATCTGTCTGTAAACAATTGTTGGAAGAATTACTTGTCATGCACAAAGTAGATGTCGTAACCGACTTGCCAAAACTATAGTTTGTTAACATGAAATCTGTGGAGTGGTTGAAAAATTAGTTTTAATGACTTCAACCTAAGTGTATGTAAACTTCCGACTTCAACTGTATGTACAGGTGGTACCGGTACAGAGTCAATGTGCAGGGGCACCGGATAGTCGGGCTAATTTAGGTAATATGTACATGTGGATATAGTTAAAGTGACTATGCATAGATGATAAACAGAGAGTAGCAGCAGCATAAAATAGTCTGGGTAGCCATTTGATTAGCTGTTCAGGAGTCTTATAGCTTGGGGGTAAAAAATGTTGAGAAGCCTTTTGGACCTAGACTTGGTGCTCCGGTTGCCGTACCGGGCAGTGATGCAACCAGTCAGGATGCACTCGACGTGGCAGCTGTAGAACCTTTTGAGGATCTGAGGATCCATGCCAAATCTTTTCAGTCTCCTGAGAGGGAATAGGCTTTGTCATGCCCTCTTCACGACTGTCTTGGTGTGTTTGGACCATTCTAGTTTGTTGGTGATGTGGACACCAAGGAACTTGAAGCTCTCAACCTGCTCCACGACTGTCTTGGTGTGTTTGGACCATTCTAGTTTGTTGGTGATGTGGACACCAAGGAACTTGAAGCTCTCAACCTGCTCCACCGTCGATGAGAATGGGAGCGTGCTTGGTCCTCCTCCTCTTCCTGAAGTCCACAATCATCTCCTTTGTCTTGATTACGTTGAGGGAGAGGTTGTTATCATGGCACCACACGGCCAGGTCTCTGACCTCCTCTCTATAGGCTGTCTCGTCGTTGTCGGTGATCAGGCCTACCACTGTTGTGTCATTTGCAAACTTAATGATGGTGTTGGAGTCATGCCTGGCCATGCAGTCATGGTGAACAGGAAGTACAGGAGGGGACTGAGCACGCACCCCTGAGGGGCCCCCGTGTTGAGGATCAGTGTGGCAGATGTGTTATAACCTTCCCTTACCACCTGGGGTCGGCCCGTCAGGAAGTCCAGGATCCAGTTGCAGAGGGAGGTGTTCAGTCCCAGGATCCTTAGCTTAGTGATGATCTTTGAGGGCACTATGGTGTTGAATGCTGAGCTGTAGTCAATGAATGGCATTCTCACATAGGTGTCCCAGCACCAGCCACTCTGTATCAGTCTAAATGGGAGTCACGCTGGAAGAACTGTATATTACAGCACAAGCCACTCTGTATCAGTCTAAACGGGGGTCACGCTGGAAGAACTGTATATTACAGCACCAGCCACTCTGTATCAGTCTCTTAATTATACTAAACATGTAAATGAAGCAGCTCTGGGCATGTTTCTGCTTCTATAACGGGCTCTGAAATCGGGGTGATTTCCAAAACCGGCGGGCGGCTGTCTGCATTGGGGAATGAGGAAGGGAGCGGTCTGCTGTCAAAGAAAAATATAATCTCTACCCAGACAAGGCAAAGGAGAGCAGCAGAGACGCTAATCCATGCTTCCACTCCCTCCCCTCACACAGACCTGGCATGAAGGAATTCAAAATGTCTACAAACGACTAACACCGTTTAATTTACAGGAGACATTCTAGGATTAATTTTAGATTCCATAAACTGGAACAACCCAGTTGAGCTGTCCTGGAACCACTTTCTTCTCATTGGAAGAAATTGTTAGTTGTCGTCGTCTCTGTTTTTGAATGTTTAATAGAGATGATGTAGTGCTGGTTAAAGGAGAAATGAGTGGACTAGCTGCAATGTTTCACAGAATATACTCCTCCTCTCTCGTCCGCTGTATTTAAATGGCACTGGTCTCACTGGTGCTGGGTAAAAGGAGAAATTATTGAGAAATGTCTCATCACTTTACGGTCAAAGGCTTGACAACCACATGCTGGCACTACATCTCCTCATAAACCTAAGCTTCAAAACGCAGCCATCTTAGTCATATCAATTGGACAAGTCATGAATACATATATCCACTCCTAGTTCTTATCCCCCAAAAATCATCCCATTTGATTTACTGTCCATATTTATCCAATTAAGGGAATTTGGGGAGCTTGTTGGATGGATCAGGGATCATGTGTGCCCAGAATGGGAATGACTGTGAAGTCGGTAGAGCGGATTGGTCTAAGACATCTCATCCATATTGAATAGAAATGGATGAGGGTTCCGGGCACATCTGCTACAATATGACTAAAATGGTGCGGCGGTTTATGGATGTTTCGATTTTACCACAGAAGACAAACAAGATTGGAAAGATAAAGATAGTTGATAGATGGTGAGACGGATCTCTGGCCATTTGCAACACTATACTATGGCATTAGTGTTGCTACAGGACAATTACAATGGCAATGTCCCGGGCCTCCCGAGAGGTGCAGTGGTCTAAGGCACTGCATCGCAGTGCAAGCTGCATTACTACAGATGCTGGTTCGAGCCCCGTCTGTGTCGCAGCCGGCCGCGACCGGAAGACCCATGAGGCGATGGACAATTGGCCCAGCGTCGTCCGGGTTAGGGAGGGTTTGGCCGGCCCGGGTTGTCCTTGTCCCATCGCGCTCTAGCATCTCCTGTGGCGGGCCGGGCGCATGCACGTTGACTCAGTTGCCAGGTTTACGGTCGTTCCTCCGACACATTGGTGCGGCTGGCCGGGTTAAGCGTTCATTGTGTCAAGAAGCAGTGCGGCTTGGTGGGTCGTGTTTCGGAGGACGCACGGCTCTCAACCTTTGCCTCTCCCGAGTCCGTACGGGAGTTGTAGCGATTGGACAAGACTGTAACTACCAATTGGATATGACGAAATTGGGGAGAACATTTAAAAAAAAAACAATGGCAATGTCCCGATACATAAGGCAATAGTCAGTTTCTCGTCAGACAATAGCTACTGAATACGTGGAAATAATATTGCGGAGGCTCGGTGCATCTTAATGTGTACACCCAGAGA
Source organism: Thymallus thymallus (assembly GCA_023634145.1). NCBI lineage: Eukaryota > Metazoa > Chordata > Actinopteri > Salmoniformes > Salmonidae > Thymallus > Thymallus thymallus. The sequence goes on along the minus strand of JAKYLM010000229.1, from coordinate 22,349 downwards.
CAAGAATTTAAAATCTAAATATATGGCTCTGTGTAAACCTATACTGTACGTTCAGAAATAGACCCTGAGGACAGATTCAAAGTTTCCATTGAATACAAGGCAGTAGCTACTGAAACCCTTTCAGAATCCATTCATGGTCAGCAATCAAAGCACATTGTCATGTTTATAGTTTATAGTTTATAGTTTAAGTTTAGAGTGGAAGTGGACGATCTGAGGCTTGAACGATACGGCCACAGTGTGTGACTTTCACATTCCGCAGCACCACATTTTCAGCTTTATCAAACCCAGTCTGCTTCCCCTCGGCATGGGTCTGGGAGACTGGCGCTCCGCTCCCTGTGTGCCCGCTCAGCCTAAAACAAAGCTATTTACAGCTGAAATGTTCTGGAGGCTAGTCTATCAGCCGGTCACAGACATTGCTGGATTAACACATTTGCAGCAGAGAGACTGTAGCACCTCTCTCCATCCCACCTCTCTCTCCCTCCCCCTCCCACCTCTCGCCCTCTCACCTCTCTCCCTCCCCCTCACCGCTCTCTCCCTCCCCCTCCCACCTCTCACCATCTCACCTCTCTCCCTCCCCCTCACCTCTCTCTCCCACGTCTCGCCATCTCACCTCTCTCTCCCACCTCTTGCCATCTCACTTCTCTCTCCCTCCCCCTCCCACCTGTCGCCATCTCACCTCTCTCTCCCTCCCCCTCCCACCTGTCGCCATCTCACCTCTCTCTCCCTCCCCCTCCCATCTGTCGCCATCTCACCTCTCTCTCCCTCCCCCTCCCACCTCTCACCCTCCCACCTCTCTCTCCCTCCCCCTCCCACCTCTCACCCTCCCACCTATCTCCATCTCACCCCATCCCACCTATCTCCATCTCACGCCATCTCACCTCTCACCCTCCACCTCTCTCCCTCCCCCTCTCTCCATCTCACCTCTCTCTTCCTTCCCCTTCCTCCTCTCTTCATATTTCCTCTGGCTCCCTGCGTTGCCGAGACGACTCACCCCCCCCCACTTGGTGGCCGGCGCCGTGGCAAGGATCCTGTTGCCATGGAAATGGGAGGCAGTTGCTTTGGAGACATTGGGAAGAGGGGGCTACCAAGAAAACGTTGGGGTGTGACGCCAGGGGGAGGGGTGTACTGATGAGCTAAAAATAAAACAATAATAGATTGTCTCACTTTCTCTCCCCCCTTCCTCACTTGTTTTCTTCTTCTCTTTCGCTGTCTTCTGATCCCTCCCTCCACACAGTTCTTCCTTTCTCTTTCTCGCTCAGAGAAGTGAATGTATTAATACCCCCCTCCCCCCCCATCTGTAGCCTCTCACTGTTCAAAGAGGCTGTGCCGCTCCTCAGTTGTAAAACTCACATTTTAAGTATTGCACCTCTGTGTATAACAGTCCTTCTAAATAATGTGTATAGGGAGTGTTTAATAGTTGAATGGCTTGACTGATTGGCCTATTTGCATACTCCGTAGGGCACCGGGTTTGACAAAGCCCTTTTTAGTCTCATCAGTTCTCTTAGTTAATGGTCACCTATCCAATCTCTCTGCAGAATACTCACTACATACAGTAGTTCACTGGTGAATGACTACAAGGCTCCTGTGCAAGGATGGACATTTTGGGATGGAACATTGGAGGAAATGTCATTCATTTGATGAATCTGGAAATACCTGATCTAATTTCCCCCAGATAATTACTTCTGTGGTTAGAGATGGAGCTGAGATCAACATGTGGTTAGAGATGGAGCTGAGACCAACATGTGGTTAGAGATGGAGCTGAGACCAACATGTGGTTAGAGATGGAGCTGAGATCAACATGTGGTTAGAGATGGAGCTGAGACCAACATGTGGTTAGAGATGGAGCTGAGACCAACATGTGGTTAGAGATGGAGCTGAGATCAACATGTGGTTAGAGATGGAGCTGAGATCAACATGTGGTTAGAGATGGAGCTGAGACCAACATGTGGTTAGAGATGGAGCTGAGACCAACATGTGGTTAGAGATGGAGCTGAGACCAACATGTGGTTAGAGATGGAGCTGAGACCAACATGTGGTTAGAGATGGAGCTGAGATCAACATGTGGTTAGAGATGGAGCTGAGATCAACATGTGGTTAGAGATGGAGCTGAGACCAACATGTGGTTAGAGATGGAGCTGAGACCAACATGTGGTTAGAGATGGAGCTGATATCAACATGTGGTTAGAGATGGAGCTGAGAGCAACATGTGGTTAGAGATGGAGCTGAGATCAACATGTGGTTAGAGATGGGGCTGAGACCAACATGTGGTTAGAGATGGAGCTGAGACCAACATGTGGTTAGAGATGGAGCTGAGACCAACATGTGGTTAGAGATGGAGCTGAGATCAACATGTGGTTAGAGATGGAGCTGAGACCAACATGTGGTTAGAGATGGGGCTGAGATCAACATGTGGTTAGAGATGGGGCTGAGATCAACATGTGGTTAGAGATGGAGCTGAGACCAACATGTGGTTAGAGATGGAGCTGAGACCAACATGTGGTTAGAGATGGAGCTGAGACCAACATGTGGTTAGAGATGGAGCTGAGACCAACATGTGGTTAGAGCTGAGATCAAGTAGATTAGTGCCTCAGTAGATTAGACACGGTGCCTCAGTAGATTAGACACGGTGCCTCAGTAGATTAGACACGGTGCCTCAGTAGATTAGACACGGTGCCTCAGTAGATTAGACACGGTGCCTCAGTAGATTAGACACGGTGCCTCAGTAGATTAGACACGGTGCCTCAATAGATTAGACACGGTGCCTCAGTAGATTAGACACGGTGCCTCAGTAGCGCAGCTGGATTATGCAAGAGGGCCTTTTTTGTGTGTGTGTGTGCGTGTGTAAGTCCAGCCACCCAGCCAGCCGGGCCAGACAGAGTGAGGTTATCACTGGAGAGGGGGAGCTCTGTGTCCCTGTCCCTGGGGGCTCGGATGTCACTCCTTTGGTAAAGAGAGAGGGCTGCGATGTGGCAGGGTTGACATGGCCCAGATATCCACATTACTATTCCACTGTGTCTGCTGAGCATACAATACTACCCTACACTACACAATACTACACTACACTATAAAATACTACACTATGCTATTCAATACTACACTATACAATACTATACAATACTACACTATACTATTCAATACTACACTATACTATTCAATACCACGGTATACTATACAATACTACACTATACAATACTCTACTATACTAATGTATACCAGACTCTTGATGCACTCAGGTACAGGACACCACTACAAAGTACAGTAAGCAACTCTGATGTGATCATGAATGGTTGACAATGCTTATTCTTTAAACAAATTGATGAATCATGCAAAGTACTGTATCCAAAAACATTCTTGTTTTTCCACATAGCAAGTATATATACTGAACCAAAATAAACGCAACATGCAACAATTTCAAAGATTTTATTGAGTTAGAGTTCATATAAGGAAATCAATCAATTTAAATAAATTCATTAGGCCCTAATCTATGGATTTCACATGACTGGGCAGTGGCGCAGCCATGGGTGGGCCTGTGAGGGCATAGGCCCATCTACTTGGGAGATAGGCCCACCCACTGGGGAGCCAGGCCCAGCCCCCTCAGAAGATCCCGCAGGTGAGGTCCGGATGTGGAGGTCCTGGGCTGGTAGGTTATACGTGGTCTGCAGTTGTGAGGCTGTTTGGATGTACTACCAGATTCTCTAAAACGATGTTGGAGGCGGGTTATGGCAGCGAAATGAACATTAAACTCTCTGGCAACAGCTCTGGTGGACATTCCTGCAGTCAGCATGCCAATTGCATAATCCCTCAACTTGAGACATCTGTTGCAAAACTGTGACAAAACTGCACATTTTATAGTGGGTTTTTATTCTCCCCAGCACAAGGTGCACCTGTGTAATGATCATGCTTTCTAATCAGCTTCTTGATATGCCACACCTGTCAGGTGGATGGATTATTTTGGCAAAGTAGAAATGCTCATTAACAGGGATGTAAACAAATTTGGGCACAAAATCTGAGATAAATAAGCTTTTGTGCATATGGAACATTTTGGGTATATTTTTATTTCTGGGACCAACACTTTACATGTTGCGTTTATATTTTTGTTCAGTGTAGTTTGCTTTATTCACCATACTAATGCGTAGGCGGACACTTTTATTATGGTAGCTACTTGGCTTGTGATAAGCATCTGAATTGTGTCTGTCGCACTGATCTGTCTCGTGTTCCTGGTTCTGTCTCTCCTGTCAGAGCACCATGTTCTGCAGCAGATTTAAATGGAACTAATGTAACACAGCCTCATTACTGTGTTTCTGTCTGTTGCTGTGTGTGTTTCTGTCTGTTGCTGTGTGTGTGTTGCTGTGTGTGTGTTTCTGTCTGTTGCTGTGTGTGTGTTTCTGTCTGTTGCTGTGTGTGTGTTTCTGTCTGTTGCTGTGTGTGTGTTTCTGTCTGTTGCTGTGTGTGTGTTTCTGTTTGTTGCTGTGTGTGTGTTTCTGTCTGTTGCTGTGTGTGTGTTTCTGTCTGTTGCTGTGTGTGTGTTTCTGTCTGTTGCTGTGTGTGTGTTTCTGTTTGTTGCTGTGTGTGTGTTTCTGTCTGTTGCTGTGTGTGTGTTTCTGTCTGTTGCTGTGTGTGTGTTTCTGTCTGTTGCTGTGTGTGTGTTTCTGTCTGTTGCTGTGTGTGTGAAGAGAAGCGAACACACGTTGGTGGGAGAGACTTGTTCCTTTGGTAACCGGTGGCGACAGTCGCGATGGCGACCGAGATACCATCAGGGTCTTCACTTGTGGGCAGTTTGTTGTCGAAGCCACAGAAGCTTCACACAATCCAAGGACGGAAATTTGTCAGAGCTTGTTGTCCATTACAAGTTTTTTCCGCGTTGCTAAACGCTGGGCTGAACTGTATAAAAACAAAGATAGAATGACGCACGCTCCCAACAATTTAATCTAACCAACTTTTCAACAGGCTGAAAGTTAAAGAATGTTCTCTGTCATGGTTCATATTGACAATTTGCTGTCACTTTGGCTGTCACTATCACTCTGTGGCGCGACTGAGCTAACCTTAACCGATTGGTATGTATTAAATATTTACGGGTATACCAACACATACAGGTATGTATTAAACCAGGAAGTGGACTGAGGTTGTGTACTGTACTCCATTGTGTCATTTTTTTTGTAATGCAGCAAACTGAAATTGAACCAGAATGAAACACACACACCTACACACACACACACATACATTCACAAATCTCTCTCTCTCTCACACACTCACACGCTCAAGACTTTGGCACTGCTTAATAGAGGCCTCTGCCAGGGTACACTACTGTCTGTCTGGCTCAGAGACACACAGTGTATGTGTGTGTTTGTGTGAAGTGAGGTGGAAAGACACTGTAAGAGGTCAAATAGAGATACATGTTACCCAGAGGTCAAATAGAGATACATGTTACCCAGAGGTCAAATAGAGATACATGTTACCCAGAGGTCAAATAGAGATACATGTTACCCAGAGGTCAAATAGAGATACATGTTACCCAGAGGTCAAATAGAGATAGATGTTACCCAGAGGTCAAATAGAGATAGATGTTACCCAGAAATTGATCACTTTGCTGTTCGGGGCTGAGATGTGTGGGGAGAGAACGAGAAAACTGAGGAAGTACCCTAGCTACAAACACTCTCCCCTAAAGCAGCCGCCCCAGACCTCACTCACATCTCCCTAGGTGTAACCCCCACTATCACTGTAAGAGCAGGTGGCCTAGGGAGGAGAATGGGAGAGGGGGGAGAGGGGAAAGAGAGGGAGGGGGAGAGAGGGAGAGGGAGGAATGGGGTAGAAAGGGAGAGGGAGGAATGGGGTAGAAAGGGAGAGGGGAAGAGGGAGGAATGGGAGAGAGGGAGGAATGGGAGGGAGGGAGAGGGGGGGAATGGGAGAGGGTGGATAGGAGAGGGGGATGGGCAGGGAATGGGAGAAAGGGGGAGAATGGGAGAGGGGGGAGAATGGGAGAGGGAGGGGGAGAGAGGTGAAACGGGAGAGGGGGAGGGAGGAATGGGGTAGAAAGGGAGAGGGGAAGATGGGGGAATGGGAGAGAGGGAGGGGGGGTAGGAGAGGGGATAGGAGAGGGGGAGAGGCAGGGAATGGGAGAGAGGAAGAGGGGGGAGAATGGGAGAGAGGGAGAGGGGAAGAGGGAGGAATGGGAGAGAGGGAGGGGGAGAGAGGGAGAGGGGTGGAATGGGAGAGGGTGGAGGGGGGGAATGGGAGAGAGGGAGGGAATGGGAAAGGGGGGGAATAGGAGAGAGGGAGAGGGGGGTAATGGGAGAGAAGGAGAGGGGGGAATGGGAGAGAGGGAGAGGGGGGAATGGAAGAGAGGTAGAGAGGGAATGCATGGAAAGAAAGAGAAAAAAAAGAGAGGAGGGGGATGTACGTTCCACCACAGGGGGAGGACGTTTTGAGTCGGCAGCAACCAATGAGCTGCCACACGATAGCCATGCAAAAGGCTGTCAGAGAGAGAGAGGAGAGAAAGGGCAGCACATCCAGTTTACAGTCTCAGTCTCCTCTTCTTCTTGGTCGATTGAGAGCAAAGAAGCACACAGAGAGGCTCCACCACACACACACACACGCTCGCTTGCTCGCTCTCATCACTGGCCCTACCGCAGCCGAGACAGACCCCACCTGTGCATCCTAACCAGGAGGAACAACAGACCCACAGGGGAAACGGAACAACGAGAGGACAAAGAATCATAGCCTGAGGAAGAAAGGAGGGAAAGCATGTCTTCTCTCTCCAACCAGCAGCCTGGCTCGCCGTTCTCAGAGTACAGCGAGCTGTGTAAGGTCCCCTCCATGGCCCCTGCCACAGCACCTCAGGCCTGGGACTGGCAGCATGGAGACCAGGGGCCCCCCAGGAGCTTTGGTGGGGCCACAGGACTCACAGATGAGGACAAACTGTGCTTCTTTGACCCTCCAGCAGGCGGTGGCATGGATGCGGATCTCAAGGTACCCAGCAGGGGGGGTTTTCCGGGGTTAGGCAGTGCTGGGGAGAGCCCAGAAAGCCCAGTGTCTTCCTCCCCCTCCCCCTTGGGATATGGGAACAACGGTATCCTACTGCCCCCCGTACCTGGTTCCCCAGCCAGACGCATGAACCTGCCCTTGTCCTCTAGCTCGCTAAAACCAGCCCCAGACAGCACCGGAGTGTGGAACCCCGAGACCCTTCCACCCCAGAATACTGCCGCCCCTAATTACTGTGTCATCGGGGTTGTCAATGACAACTACCTGGAGAGGGAGGACGAGGACAGCGCGTCAGCACTAGGTGGCCGTCAAATGGCCGAGGAGGAAGAGGTGAAACTTGAGCCTTGTTTCATGGGGCGTGCTGAACAGCAGCGGAAGGCTATGCGGCGGGCCATGTCTGAGTGTTCCCACCTCTCAGTACCCTCTAGCCTGGAGCTGCCTGACCATTACCCTGGTGCTGGGCTGGACGAACTGACGTCTCCCATGGGCGGCCCGCGCCGCTCCCCCCACTCCACCATGAAGCGTTCACTGACGGTGGCGGACGACCAGGCACCCCCCACCCTGTCTGCTGCAGGCGCCACCCGCTCCGACCTGAGTCAGGACCAGGAGCCCACCCTACACCTCTTTCCCTTCCCCCCAATGAGAGACTGTGGGGGCATCTCGTCTCTAGAGGGAATCATGGAGGGGATGGTGGCAGACAAGGAGCAGGATGTGCTGCTGCCTGTACCCCTCAGCAGTCAGGCCTTCAACAGGACAGGCACGGCCCTGGACACAAACCCGGGAACCAGCTTTGGAGCAGACATGGGTACAAACTCGATCACCGGCTTTGGTGCCAGTATGGGTAGAAATCTAGGCACCGGCCTAGGAGCAGACATTGGCACCTACTTGGGCACCGGCTTTGGAGCAGACATGAGGAGCAACTCGGGCACTGGCTTTGGAGCGAGTATGGGTACCAACCTTGGTACCGGCTTTGGTGAAAGCATGGGTACCAACCCTTTCACCACATTGGAGGGTAGGTAATGGTGATGCTATCTGGACTCTACTACCGCAGCCCGCGGGAGATTGCAGATGGCTCAGATTGTGTGTAGAGCCCGATCGATAAATCAGTTGACCGATATTATCAGCTGTTACCAGCCTTTCAAGACATATTTGTATCAGGCTTTATTCCACAGATAAATTGCCAATATTATGTACATTGAATGATAAATACTTCTGCTAATTTGTGGTCATTTAAAAACAAAATGTAAACGGTTGCCTGAAGAGGGCGTTCTATGAGCTGCTCACTTTGCCATTAAGTAGGTTTACATGACCTTTGACTGTAAGCGCTGAAGTGAATCTGCTCAATACAAATGCTGACGTTGACATCTAGTGGTGACATTACGAACTGCACGTTACTGCATTTCACTGCATACAGTGAAAAGTTTAATTAATTCAGCCCTTCTTGTTTATTAGTGGGCTTGTGGTGTTTCAGCACAGACACATCTGCATTCTTATCCACTTTCATAGATAGACAAATCTTTAAGTTGTACCTAAGAAGGTAAACTGAACAGGTGTTTTGTATTTATTTCGTATTTATAGAGAATATAGTTGCTTGTTGGTGGTTATCAAGTAAACCAGAAATAAAAACGTCTTAAATAATAATGTTAATAATAATGCATAATTTGTGTTAAAAAAGGTATATCGGTACATATATCCGTAACCGGTGAGGTTTGCCTCACTAAAATCACTATCGGACCCAAAAATCCTGTATCGGTTGGGCTCTAATTATGTGTAGGGGGGAGGTGTTGCATCACTGTCTGATTCACATCTGATCTGCTACCACCAGTCTGAGCGGCAGGTAGCTGACCAGTCTGGGCGGCAGGTAGTCTGGGCGGCAGGTAGCCCAGTGGTTAGAGTGTTGGGCCTGTAACCGAAAGGTTGCTGGATCGAATCCCCAAGCTGACAAGGTAAAACTCTGTCGTTCTGCCCCTGAACAAGGCAGTTAACCCACTGTTCCTAGGCCGTCATTGAAAATAAGAATTTGTTCTTAACTGACTTGCCTAGTAAAATAAAGGTAAAAATAAAAAAAAATAAAAAAAATGCCAGTCAAGGAGTCTGAAGAGAAAGGGGAACAGGAAAGGAGAGGAGGAAAGGAGATAGGGAGGAAGAGAGAGAGGAGAGTACAGTCTCAGGGATGGTATAGTATTAATTAATGGCATAGTACTGTAAATACCCAATGCATCCTTGTGTTTGTTTTGCGTTGCGGGTTTCTGTGCAGTTAGTGTGCACTTGTCACTGTGATTCAAAGCATTGCTAAGCGTGGTGCATGTTGATGTACTGTATAAAGGTGACTGTGGGAATGTGGGACTGGGTAATGCTGGGTAATGCTGCCGACGTAGCTCATTACCACAGACCAGAGTCCAAAGCTGCACCAGATGCATGGCCTCTCTCCCTGTCTAACTCACTCACTCTCTCAGTCCACGCTCATTATTCCTTTCGGAAAAGTGGGGCATAGGCAGAGCCAAGATGGCTGACTCTGGCCGCGGTCACATCCCATAACTCCTGCCCTTTAGCCAAACGGGGTCACTGGAGATGTAAACCCAGAACCACAACGCTTCTGTTCTTGCACTTGCCACTTAATGACCGCCGCTCCTTCTCTGTAAGTGTGTCAGCAATCTGCCTTGTGGAGCATTAAAGGGCCAGCCTCCTTTATTTTTTGGAATCGTACGATGTCGGAGAGCTCAGAATGAGAGCGTGTGTCAACTGGCCAGAGGACTTTGTGCGAGTGTGTTACTGTGCACTGGTTCGACAAGGCCATTGAAAGGCAGTCTGCACTCGTAGAGTATTCATGTGGCGCATTCATAAATTCACACACAGCTCTGTTTAGGCGTTCGCCTTGGCTCCCAACCGCAGTGTGGAGAATATTGATTTTCAGATTTCCCGTTCTGGCCCAAGGATCTGACCCAGTCTAAGCATCTGCCTAGATGTATTTGTACTGGCTCCCTTGGTTCTCCATCTGTCTCTGTTTTATATTTTTGACATTTTGTCAGGAAATGCAGCTCTGTCTCAGGTTCTGCTGTGGTGCAGTGGTTGCACAGACTTCCCTCTACAGGGATGTTCTTAGTGGATATTGACATAATTATGCCCTGCATGCATTGTTTTGTAGTTTTCCTCTGGACATGTAGGAGAATCTTACAGAACTCTGCATGCAGGGTTTCAATGGGGTGTTTGTCCCATTGGGTGAAATCTTGTTTTGCAAGTGGACCCTCTCTCTCTCTCTGCTTGTGTATTGTCTGTTTGTTTTGTGTGTTATAGCTGTATAGGGGGAATTAGGAATTTACATGGCCAGATAATTGTTTAGGGTTAGGTGCCTTGCAGAAATATACATACATACATACATACATACATACAGTGGGGAGAACAAGTATTTGATACACTGCCGATTTTGCAGGTTTTCCTACTTACAAAGCATGTAGAAGTCTGTAATTTTTATCATAGGTACACTTCAACTGTGAGTGACGGAATCTAAAAAAAATCCAGGAAATCACATTGTATGATTTTTAAATAATTAATTTGCATTTTATTGCATGACATAAGTATTTGATCACCTACCAACCAGTAAGAATTCCGGCTCTCACAGACCTGTTAGTTTTTCTTTAAGAAGCCCTGCTGTTCTCCACTCATTACCTGTATTAACTGCACCTGTTTGAACTCGTTACCTGTATAAAAGACACCTGTCCACACACTCAATCAAACAGACTCCAACCTCTCCACAGTGGCCAAGACCAGAGAGCTGTGTAAGGACATCAGGGATAAAATTGTAGACCTGCACAAGGCTGGGATGGGCTACAGGACAATAGGCAAGCAGCTTGGTGAGAAGGCAACAACTGTTGGCGCAATTATTAGAAAATGGAAGAAGTTCAAGATGACAGTCAATCTCCCTCGGTCTGGGGCACCATGCAAGCTCTCACCTCGTGGGGCATCAATGATCATGAGGAAGGTGAGGGATCAGCCCAGAACTACACGGCAGGACCTGGTCAATGACCTGAAGAGAGCTGGGACCACAGTCTCAAAGAAAACCATTAGTAACACACTACGCCGTCATGGATTAAAATCCTGCAGCGCACGCAAGGTACCCCTGCTCAAGCCAGCGCATGTCCAGGCCCGTCTGAAGTTTGCCAATGACCATCTGGATGATCCAGAGGAGGAATGGGAGAAGGTCATGTGGTCTGATGAGACAAAAATTGAGCTTTTTGGTCTAAACTCCACTCGCCGTGTTTGGAGGAAGAAGAAGGATGAGTACAACCCCAAGAACACCATCCCAACCGTGAAGCATGGAGGTGGAAACATCATTCTTTGGGGATGCTTTTCTGCAAAGGGGACAGGACGACTGCACCGTATTGAGGGGAGGATGGATGGGGCCATGTATCGCGAGATCTTGGCCAACAACCTCCTTCCCTCAGTAAGAGCATTGAAGATGGGTCGTGGCTGGGTCTTCCAGCATGACAACGACCCGAAACACACAGCCAGGGCAACTAAGGTGTGGCTCCGTAAGAAGCATCTCAAGGTCCTGGAGTGGCCTAGCCAGTCTCCAGACCTGAACCCAATAGAAAATCTTTGGAGGGAGCTGAAAGTCCGTATTGCCCCGCGACAGCACCGAAACCTGAAGGATCTGTATGGAGGAGTGGGCCAAAATCCCTGCTGCAGTGTGTGCAAACCTGGTCAAGAACTACAGGAAACGTATGATCTCTGTAATTGCAAACAAAGGTTTCTGTACCAAATATTAAGTTCTGCTTTTCTGATGTATCAAATACTTATGTCATGCAATAAAATGCAAATTAATTACTTAAAAATCTTACAATGTGATTTTCTGGATTTTTGTTTTAGATTCCGTCACTCACAGTTGAAGAGTAACTATGATAAAAATTACAGACTTCTACATGCTTTGTAAGTGGGAAAACCTGCAAAATCGGCAGTGTATCAAATACTTGTTCTCCCCACTGTACATACATACATACATACATACATACATACATACATACATACATACATACATACATACATACATACATACATACATACATACATACATACATACATACATACAAAATTATCATCGTTATGCTTGGAGGAAAAAGGGGGAGGCTTGTATTTTGAAGCAACACCTCAAGACATCAGTCAGGAAGTTAAAGCTTGGTCGCAAATGGGTCTTCCAAATGGACAATGACCCCAAGCATACTTCCAAAGTTGTGGCAAGATGGCTTAAGGACAACAAAGTCAAGGTATTGGAGTGGCCATCACAAAGCCCTGACCTCAATCCTATAGAAAATGTGTGGACAGAACTTAAAAAGTGTGTGTGAGCAAGGAGGCCTACAAACCTGACTCAGTTACACCAGTTCTGTCAGGAGGAATGGGCCAGAATTCACCCAACTTATTGTGGGAAAGCTTGTGGAAGGCTACCCGAAATGTTTGACCCAAGTTAAACAATTTAAAGGCAATGCTACCAAATACTAATTGAGTGTATGTAAACTTCTGACCCACTGGGAATGTGATGAAAGAAATAAAAGCTGAAATAAATCATTCTCTCTACTATTATTCTGACATTTCACATTCTTAAAATGAAGTGGTGATCCTAACTGACCTAAGACAGGGAATTTTTACTAGGATTAAATGTCAGGAATTGTGAAAAACTGAGTTTAAATGTATTTGGCTAAGGTGTATGTACACTTTCGACTTCAACTGTACCTAGTAGGTCCCTCCGGTCCTCTGGCATTGGCCTTTTAACTATCCCAAAGTCTGGGTCCAAGAGGCATGGAGAGGCAGGCTTTAGTTACAATGCCCCCAGCCTCTGGAATAGCCTGCCAGAGAACCTGAGGGGTGCGAAACTGTGGATTTTAGCTTTTTACCTTCTTAGCTTTTCCTTTTTTAATCTTTCAGTTTTAAATTGTTATTCTTTTGTTGTTTTTTTATCCTCTTATGTTTCTTGTGTAGTAAATATTTCAATAAATATTTTCATTGTTTATTCGTTTTTTTGCCAGGACAGACAGGTCGGCCTGCCACACTCTCACGGCCATATTTTAGAAGACCATACTTTTAGGCAAGCAGAGCGCCATAACAGATTTGCAGTGACCAAAGGGTCTTTGTAAACTACTGCCCCTTTTCCCTGTGGAGATAGTATTCTGGCCTTACTCAGAACACTTCAAGATACAGTATGGTTTGTAGAATGAGTACTGTACTAGAGCAATATGTGGCTTTAATGAAATGGAAGTAGTTTTGAGTCTTCATGTGTAAATTGAGCCAGTTGAGGAGACTAAACTGCTTTTAGTAACCCTGGATTGTAAACTGTCATGGTCAAAACATATTGATACAACAGTATCTAAGATGGGGAGAAGTCTGTCCATAATAAAGCACTGCTCTGCCTTCTTAACAACACTATCAACAAGGCAGGTCCTACAGGCTCTAGTTTTGTCGCACCTGGACTACTGTCCAATTACAATTGGTTCAGAACAGGGCAGCGCGGCTGGCCCTTGGATGTACACAGAGAGCTATTATTAATAATGCCATCTACCATCTGAGCTACACCCCACAAGACATGCCACAAGAGGTCTCTTCACAGTCCCCAAGTCCAGAACAGACTATAGGAGGTGCACAGTACTATGACTACATGACTACATGGAACTATATTCCACATCAAGTAACTGATGCACTCTTGGCATTCTCTCAACCAGCTTCATGAGGACTGATTTTCTAACAGTCATGAAGGAGTTCCCACATATGCTGAGCACTTGTTGGCTGATCATCCGTTCAACTACACAGCGTCTCACAAAGACACAATGGTTGTAACCAAAAATCTCAAATTTGGACTCATCAGACCAAAGGACAGATTTGCACCGGTCTAATGTCCATTGCTCGTGTTTCTTGGCCCAAGCAAGTCTCTTCTCCTTTTTGGTGTCCTTTAGTAGTGGTTTCTTTGCAGCCTGATTCACGCAGTCTCCTCTGAACAGTTGATGTTGAGATGTGTCTGTTACTTGAACTCTGTGAAGCATTTATTTGGGCTGCAATCTGAGGTGCAGTTAACTCTAATGAACTTATCCTCTGCAGCAGAGGTAACTCTGGGTCTTCCTTAGCTGTGGCGGTCTTCATTAGACCAAGTTTCATCATAGCGCTTGATGGTTATTGCGACTGCCCTTGAAGAAACTTTTCTTGATATTTTACAGATTGACTGACCTTCATGTCTTAAAGTAATGATGGACTGTAATTTCTCTTTGCTTATTTGATCTGTTCTTGCCATAATATGGACTTGGTCTTTTACCAAATAGGACCATCTTCTGTATACCACCCCTACCTTGTCACAACACAACTGATTGTCTCATATGCATTAAGGAAATACATTCCACAAATTAACTTTTAACAAGGCACACCTGTTAATTGAAATGCATTCCAGGTGACTACATCATGAATCTGGTTGAGAGAATACCAAGAGTGTGCAAAGCTGTCATCAAGGCAAAGGGTGGCTACTTTGAAGAATCTCAAATATAAAATATATTTTGATTTGTTTAACACTTTTTTGGTTACTACATGATTCCATATGTGTTATTTCATACAATGTAGAAACTAGTAAAAAGAAAAGAAATACCCTGGATTGAGTAGGTGTCAGGCTCTGGCCATAGAGAAGCCTATTTGCTTCTCTATGTAGCCATGGTCAGAGTCTGACAGGTCTATTCTTTCGGTTTCTGGTGGTGGTTTGTGTTGGATCCCTAATTAGAGGCAGCTGCAGTGCATGTCGCTAATTACTTGAGGTCAATCTTTGAGGTCAGCAAGGCATTTAGTTCTTTGTATTGATTATGATTTAATTCACATGATTGGTATGGTTCAAAAATATGTTGTGTTTTATCTCTCTCACAGTCAAATCGGAGAAGATGGACAAACCAGAGAAAGAGGAGATGATGGACAACTTCGAGAAGTTGGACCAATATGAGATATTCGATAAGCTAGACAAAGTGGAGAAGAAGGATACGACTGGTCTCTACACAGACCCACTGGACAAAGGAGAGAAGATGGAGAAGATTGACAAGGCAGAGAAAACAGAAAAGCTGGAGCCAACAGATAAGGCAGAAAAGACAGACGAAGAAGAAGAAAAACCAGAGATGATGGAAAAAATGGACGAGAAGACTGACAAGGTAGAGAAGATGGACAAGGTGCAAAAGACAGACAAAGAAGAAAAACCAGAGAAGATGGAGAAGGACGAGAAGACTGACAAGGTAGAGAAGATGGAGAAGGACGAGAAGACTGACAAGGTAGAGAAGATGGACAAGGTGGAAAAGCCTAAGAAGACAGAACAGAAAGAACAGAGTATTGAAAAAGTGGAGGAGAAACAGGAGATATCAGTGAAGTCTAACACATTTGACAAGATGGAAACACAGTCTGACAAGGAGAAGACAGACCATGTTGGAAAGGTAACGGTAACAGCTGAGAAAGAAACAGACAGAGCAGAAAAGCCCACAGACAGGGTGGAGGAAGAGAAGAAGAAGCCAGAGAAAACAGACAAAGTGGAGGAGGAGAAGAAGCCAGATAAAACAGATAAGGTGGAGGAGGAGAAGAAGAAGCTTGAGAAAACAGACAAGGTGGAGGAGGAGAAGAAGAAGCTTGAGAAAACAGATAAGCTGAAGGAGACGAAGGTGGAGGAGGAGGAGGAGGAGAAGAAGCCAGATAAAACAGATAAGGTGGAGGAGGAGAAGGTGGAGGAGAAGAAGCCAGATAAAACAGATAAGGTGGAGGAGGAGAAGAAGCCAGATAAAACAGATAAGGTGGAGGAGAAGAAGCCAGATAAAACCGATCTGGTGGAGGAGGAGGAGAAGAAGAAGAAGAAGCCAGAGAAAACAGACGAGCAGGTTGAGGTGGAGAAATCTGAGAAAAAAGAACTGAAAAGTCCTCAGAGGAAAACGGACAAGATAGCAGAGACAGCTGATAAGGCCAAAAAACCTGCAAGTAAACCTTCGACCAATGGGAGCGGTGCTGCACCAAGCCAGGACCTGCCCAGTCCAGACAAGAAGACCAAGGTAGGCCTAGGTTTAAAGAGGAACGTTATCAAATCATCCATCATTCATGCTGCTAACGCTGCTGCTTCTGCTTTATTATCCGTATAGTAGTGAGATAGGACTAAAAGTAACATTATTATCATCAGAACAATTAAAATATTTTGGTCCTTGTTGGTTTAGTGCAGATTTTAACTCGACGTAACTTTTTCATTGAGTCTTTGTTTTTGTCAGGCACAAAGTTCCCTTTGTTGGTATTCTGTTGATTATGATTAGGGATGCTTCTGCTGCTGATATCCTGCTGCTGTTATCCTGCTGCTGATATCCTGCTGCTGTTATCCTGCTGCTGTTATCCTGCTGCTGATATCCTGTTGTTGTTATCCTGCTGCTGATTTCCTGCTGCTGATTTCCTGCTGCTGTTATCCTGCTGCTGTTATCCTGCTGCTGATATCCTGCTGCTGATATCCTGCTGCTGTTATCCTGCTGCTGTTATCCTGTTGTTGTTATCCTGCTGCTGATTTCCTGCTGCTGATTTCCTGCTGCTGTTATCCTGCTGCTGTTATCCTGCTGCTGTTATCCTGCTGCTGTTATCCTGCTGCTGTTATCCTGCTGCTGTTATCCTGTGTTTTGTTCTTTAATTTGCTCTCCATTTGTCTGGTGTGCCGTCCATCGCACAGCCTTTCGCCGGGGCAACCAAACCGAGCGCTGCTAAGCCGCGGCCGAGCTCGGCAGCATCCGTCAGTACTGCCGCCCCCAAACGCCCCACCCCTTCCTCCACCTCAGCCACCCTCAGCAAAAAAACGCCCATGCCCAAGACCCCCACCCCCACCTCTGGCCACAAGCGGCCCTCGTCCGCAGGCAGCCGCCCCGCATCCGCAGTCACCACTTCCATCACTGTGCTCCGTGAGGTCAAGCCCAAGGTGAGTGCCCCTGCCCTGCTTTAGGGACAGCCGCAGCCCCCTCCTACTCAGATATCGGCACCTCCAACCCTACCACTGTGTGGTGTCGGTCTGTCTACTATCTTCCCATCTCCTACTCATCACCTTGTTGATCAGAAGAATGGGCATGTTCACTTCTGTTTAGCATAAGTGTTAGCTTAGCTAGCTACTATGTTAATTTTCACAGGAGCTGTAAATTAGACACTGTCTGACTGCTGTGGTGCTCAGAGCATAATCTACCTGTAAGGTATCCACCTTTTTAAACTTGGCTCCCAGTAAGCCCTTGTGTCCCGCATGCTGATTGGCTGTCCACAGGATTACTCAGAGCAGGGTTCATATAGGGGAGGGGCCAGAGGGGAGAGGGGTCAGAGGGGAGGGAGCCAGAGGGGAGAGGAGAGGAGCCAGAGGGGAGAGGGGCCAGAGGGGAGAGGGGTCAGAGGGGAGGGGGTCAGAAGAGAGGCCTCAACGGCAGCCACCATTCATCACTCCTCCCCTGGCATTTACTAGAGACCCAGGGCCAACCATCAGTCGCTCAAGGCTTACCACACCTGTCTCTCACCTCCAGCCGTCAGTGTAGCAAATGTACATGATGTACAGCCACTTCTCCAACCTGCTGGTGTAACGCATTTGCCTTTAACTATATATTACACTGCTGTTTATTGTAGATGTGTAATGAAGTCTAGGGCAAAGGGCTGGCGGCTCAAAGGATCGAAAGACACATGAATGACAGAGGGAATGAATGAGGAGGCGATGTGGAAAACAAGGCCGTTTTCCATGTAAAGCCTCCCTCGGGCGGTGTGTCCACGCGTGGGGAAATCAGACACAGCGCCAAGGCAACAGACATCATATTGTGAAACCAGAGACCTACCAACCGCTGTCTCTCCAGTGTATTGAGGATTCTGACGCATGTCTTTCGATTACTTCCCGTTTCGATGCAACACATTCCAGATGCTTCCATGAGAAGATTGTCTGGAGAGGAATAGGAAATAAATAGGTTAGGGTTATGTCTGTGAATAATGACAAGTTATTGCCACGCTTTCACTCCAGGTTTACATTGACATTTTAGTAATTTAGCAGATGCTCATATCCAGAGCGACTAGGATTAAGTGCCTTGCTCAAGGGTACATCAACAGATTTTTCACCTAGTCCATTCGGGGATTCGAACCATCCACCTTTCGGTTACTGTCCAACGCTCTTAACCGCTAGATTACAAACCACAAAATGTTAAACACAAAATGGCAAATGGTAGTAGATAAATGGTAAGCTGGTTAAATAAAAGACTGTTTGTAGAACTTTCAGACTGCCATTGTTTTGGGGAAATATGGACATGTCTGTCTATTTCGCCAAATATCTCAAAATGTATGTATTTTAATGGTTTGAAGTTCTACACCATTTTAAATCAGGATAACCTATTATTTCTAATGATGTAAATGTGGGCAGCGTACAATGCTGTTACCAATTGCTGGTGGTTAAAACATCAACAACTAAAAATGACTCCAAGGTCGTCCCATTGTTTCCTATAGGGGAAATATAGGTATCTGTTTATTTCACAAAATATCTTGCAATGTGTATATTTAGATTTTTTCAAGTCAGACACCATTTTAATCAGGATAATCTCCTCTTTCTAATTATGTAAGGCTGGGCAGAGAGCTCTTTTGTCATCAAACGCTAGCCTTTCAAATGTCAGAAATTACACATTACTGTTGGAACTCTGAGGATGCCCCATTGTTTCCCTATGAAGAAATTCTACACGGACATGTCTGTGTATTTGGCCAAATATCTCACAATGTGTATATTTAGATTTCTTCAAGTCGGACACCATTTTAATCAAGATAATCTCCTCTTTGTAATTATGTAAGTCTGGGCAGCGAGCTTGGTTGTCATAGATCACTAGACCAGAAAGTCAGAAGTTAACATTTTTGACCCCTACTTACGCAGAGTAGCAGACATACGCACAGTTGACACGGTCAAAGTACTACACAAGTCAAGTTTTTTTTTTTCAGTTTCGTCCTAAGAACAGATTGTAGTGGTAAAATAAAAAGGGATACATTTTTTGTGCCATTTAGGGGAAATTGAATTCTAAGCATCACTCCCGTCAGAAGAGGCTATGCGAAGGTTTGTTTCAATTCATTTGCTATGGCCTCGTGCTAGGGTTCCATCTCAGCCAACGTTCTTTGGCCGTTTTTCAGCCTTGGAGGAATTTGGACACGTTATATTGTCCAGCCTAATAGTGGCCACTACTGCTTTAACTACAGACAGGGACACTATCACAGCCTTTTTGGGCTAAACAACATCCCAGGGGGCATGAGGGGTGAGGCAATTGAGCGTGCCCACTGTTGTGAAAAAACCCTATAGAGTAGTGCATTTTGGAAATGCTTAAAAAATGGGACCTGGCTCTTGAATGTTCTGCTCTGCTCTGATTGCAGAGGATTCTGGACAGATGGCAATAAGAGAGATATCATGAATAATTCTACAAGGTGCAATTACATTATAAGGATTTATTGATGTTTTTGTACATCGAATAGTACATGGTAAGTGGTTTTATAAATATATCATTATCCAATGTTTTTTATGGATAATGATATGCAAACGAGGAGGTTCTTTCCAACAGCTTTCATTTATTAGAGTGCTACGTTGCACAATCAACCTTTTTATTTGTTATTCAATTCTATTACTCTATTATTTATAACTGAAGAGTGAAGCTCCTCTTCATTCCTTCATGTCTCTCTGTTTACCAGAGAGGCTTGCCGAAGTATACCCCCCCCCCCAAAGTCAATACTTTGTAGAGCCACCTTTTGCAGCAATTACAGCTGCAAGTCTTTTGGGGTATCTAGCCTCTGGGATTCTTGCCCATTTTCAAGGCAAAACTGCTCTGGTTCCTTCAAGTTGGATGGGTTCTGCTGGTGTACAGCAATCTTTAAGTCATACCACAGATTCTCAATTGGATTGAGGTCTGGGATTTGACTAGGCCATTCCAAGACATGTAAATGTTTCCCCTTAAACCACTTGAGTGTTGCTTTAGCAGAATACTGTGGGACATTGTCCTGCTGGAAGGTGAACCTCTGTCCCAGTCTCAAATCTCTGGAAGACTGAAACCGGTTTCCCTCAAGAATTTCCCTGTATTTAGCTCCATCCATCATTCCTTCAATTCTGACCAGTTTCCCAGTCCCTGCCGATGAAAACATCCCCACAGCATGATGCTGCCACCACCATGCTTCACTGTGGGGATGGTGTTCTCGGGGTGATGAGAGGTGTTGGGTTTGCGCCAGACATAGTGTTTTCCTTTATGGCCAAAAAGCTCAGAGTACCTTCTTCCATATTTTTGGGGAGTCTCCCACATGCCTTTTGTCAAACACCAAACGTGTTTGCTTATTTTTTTTCTTTAAGCAAGGGATTTTTTTCTGGCCACTCTTCCATAAAGCCCAGCTCTGTACTGTGGAGTGTACGCCTTAAAGTGGTCCTATGGACAGATACTCCAATCTCCACTGTGGAGCTTTGCAGCTCCTTCAAGGTTCTTTGGTTTCTTTGTTGCCTCTCTGATTAATGCCCTCCTTGCCTGGTCCGTGAGTTTTGGTGGGCGGCCCTCTCTTGGCAGGTTTATTGTGGTGCCATATTCTTTCCATTTTTAATAATAGATTTAATAGTGCTTCGTGTATATATACTGAGATCATGTGATATTTAAATAAAGTCCAACTGTGTGCAATCTAACTAATTATGTGACTTCTGAAGGTAATTGGTTGCACCAGATCTTATTTAGGGGCTTCATAGCAAAGCGGGAGAATACATATGCACGCACCATTTTGCATTTTTTGAAAGAAGTTATTTTTTAAATTTCACTTCACCAATTTTTGACTATTTTGTGTATGTCCATTACATGAAATCCAAATAAAAATCCATTTAAATTACAGGTTGTAATGCAACAATAGGAAAAATGCCAAGGGGGTGAATACTTTTGCAAGGCACTGTACCCTGTTTGTCTCTGTCTCCAGACCACAGAGAGACGTCCTCTAGTGCCAAAGGCGGCCGCCGCCTCCACAGCTCCAACTGCTACTCCCAAAAACGGCACTGCTACCACGGCAACCAGTAAACCAGCCACAGCGACCCACACCACCACAAGCGCACCCGCAACCAGACGCCCTCTGGGTGAGTCTCTGTGCCACACACTTATACATCTTTGAGCACCTATACACACACACACACTGTCACCAATTATTTTGGTGACTCAAAGTGTCCAATGTCGAGCCAGCAGGGCACCAAACTTTTTCTGCATTACACAACTTGACTTCACTGCTTTACCAAACAAACTTTGTCAAGACAACAACAAGCAGGAACAGGCTGAGCTCTCATCATGAATTATTCTATTCTGCCTCTCAGCATCAAAGACCGACAGCAAGCTAGGAGAGGACAAGAAGTCAACAACAGGTACAGATCTCTCTCTCTCTCTCTCTCTCTCTCTCAGAGGAAGTCTCAGAGGAAAAACCTCAACACAGCACTCTGGGGATTACGATCCCCTACTTGTTGAAATGAGTTAGTCACCCTGCTGACACTGGCACATCTCAACGTTGCATTACCAGCAACACAGGCAGAAGCCCTTTCCATACACATAAAGAGGGATGATTTTCTGAACAGAGCATGTCTTTCTGCTCAGAAATAAGACTCTTTCAGGAAGGATCTAAGGTTTAAGTCTTGGCATTTTCTAGACAGGTTTATTGTAAATAAGAATATAATATGTTTCTAAATGCATTCATGTGGATGTACCATGATAAGGGATTGTCCTGAATGACCAATATCATACCCCCCAACAATGTTAACCTCCCAAGTTATTGTAATGGTGAGAGGTTAGTATGTCTTGGGTATGATATTTGTGCGTGTGAAACTGTAAAAAGAGTACACAGCCAAAACAACAGAAAATGTGTTGCTGTCCCAATACTTACGGAGGGCACTGTATATCATTTATAAGTAAGTATTTAATTTAAGTAAAAACATTAGTATTGCTATTACTCTCACTGTAATTAATACTGGAGCCCCTCCTGCTACTTCCTGGTCCTTAAGTAAAAACATTTTACTGCTTCGTTACCTGTTTTTTTTATTGTACTCTCCCTCCTCCCACCATTCTAGCTGACTCCACCCGGCCCCGGACCAGCACCACCCGCAGCTCCATAGCTAGCACCACCAACGCCACCCCCCGTGTCCGCCCCACCACCACCAAACCAGCCACCGCCCCCGCCCCCTCCACAGTACCAGAGAAGAAGCCCCCTGGGCCCCGCATCCCCCGTCCTACCTCTACCACCACCTCGGGAAGTGCCAGTGCCTCGGGGACCACCTCCCGCCCAAGCACAGCCCCCGCACCAGACATCCGAAACGTGCGCTCCAAGATAGGCTCCACGGACAACATGAAGTACCAGCCCGCAGGGGGGAA
>JAKYLM010000228.1:65000-71878 GCA_023634145.1 Thymallus thymallus | reverse complement strand
ACACGGGCTCCGGACCCCTCACGAGAACCGGCGATGATATTTTACCTCCTCATCAGCATGGAAAATTTGGGTTTCCGTGGCAACTCTAAAAAGTTGTTAATTAAAATCCAGCTGTGTAGCTGATAGGCCTAATCACTGGGATGAAACGGAGTGGGAGGGAAGGGGAAGAAAGGGGTGAGTGGACCTGCTTAGGTTCCACACCACAGGGTTTGTCGCTACTCACACTGTGAAGTAGGCCGGCTTTTCCTGTGCCTGTTGAATACTCACAGCAGTTTTTTGCGTATTTTATTTCAGATTGAATACAATGGAATATAACTTTATTAATTCTGCCATTTAGAATGCATAATGACAAGGACAAGAGCACATTTACATACATCCTCCACATGTGCAGTAAATGAACGCCTACATTCATAAAATACTATCAGAATGCTGTTGTCAATTCAGAATATCATCAACTGTAGGAGTAACGAGGGAATACAAAGTCCAACACAGTGGTAAGGCAGGCAGGCAGAAACAAAGCCTATAAAAAGCACATCAGCAGGTCTAGCTTAACTTCCACTTGTTGTGTAACGTTGCACCTCAACAAAGACTCCATTGACGGGTTGTTTACCGACCCAGTAAAATATATCTGACTGCTCACTTACTGTTCCATTGTACTGTAATGCTATAAATTAAATGTCAAATCATCCCGAGCCCCACCACTCCAACACAGCTTCACACAGAGACACTCAGCCTAAGCTCAATATTAATGTTCTAACAGTGAATATGGAATGGAGTGTTTATGACTAGCATTGATTGACACTGAGAGTGGTTCCAGGCTCCCGCCCCCACATTCCTCCTCCTCTCTCTCTCTGTCTCTTGCCATAATGCTCTCTGCTCGCCCAATGTAATAAATGAGACAGCTAGCATTATAACCCGTCTTGATGAGAAAGTACCCATGTTGAAACACATTGCTGTTAGAAGACTGATGCTCCTTTTGTTTTCCTCTCTTTTTCTCTTTACCCCTCTCTCTCTCTCTCCTCTCTCTCTCTCTCTCTCTCTCCTCTCTCTCTCTCTCTCTCTGTCAATTCAATTACAATTTCAATTCAATGCAAATAGTCTGGGTAGCCATTTGATTAGCTGTTCAGCTATGGCTTGGGGTAAAAGCTGTTGAGAAGCCTTTTGGACCTAGACTGGCACTCCAGTACCGCTTGCCATACGGTAGCAGAGAGAACAGTCCATGACTGGGGTGGCTGGAGTCTTTGACAATTTTAAGGCCTTCCTCTGACACCGCTTGGTATAGAGTTCCTGGATGGCAGGAAGCTTGGCCCCCAGTGATGTACTGGGCTGTACGCACTACCCTCTGTAAGTGCTTTGCGGTTGGAGGCCGAGCAGTTGCCATACCAGGCAGTGATGCAGCCAGTCAGGATGCTCTCGATGTTGCAGCTGTAGAACCTTTTGAGGACCCACTTTCTTGGTGTGTTTGGACATCTAGTTTTGTTGGTGATGTGGACACCAAGGAACTTGAAGCTCTCAACCTGCTCCACTGCGCCCCGTCGATGAGAATAGGGCGTGCTCGGTCCTCCTCCTTTTCCTGTATTCCTCAATCATCTCCTTCGTTTTGATTACGTTGAGGGAGAGGTTGTTGTCCTGGCACCACACAGTCAGGTCTCAGACCTCCTCCTATAGGCTGTCTCATAGTTGTCGGTGAGCAGGCCTACCACTGTTGTGTCATCGGCAAACATAATGATGGTGTTAGAGTCGTGCCTGGCCCATGCAGTCATGGGTGAACAGGGAGTACAGGAGGGGACTGAGCACGCACCCCCTTATGGGCCCTAGTTTTGAGATCAGCATGGCAGATGTGTTGTGTCCTACCCTTACCACCCTGGGGTGGCCCGTCAGGAAGTCCAGGATCCAGGTGTTCAGTCTCATGATCCTTAGCTTAGTGATGAGCTTTGAGGGCACTATGGTGTTGAACTCTGAGCTGTAGTCAATGAATAGCATTCTCACGTAGGTGTTCCTTTTGTCCAGGTGGGAAGTGCAGTAGAGATTGCATCATCTGTGGATCTGTTTGAGCGGTATGAAAATTGGAGTGGGGTCTATAGTAATGTTGTTAATGTGAGCCATGACCAGCCCTTTCAAAGCACTTCATGGGCTACAGACGTGAGTGCTACGGGTCGGTAGCCATTTAGACAGGTTACCTTAGTGTTCTTGGGTTACACGGACTATGGTGGTCTGCTTGAAACATGTTGGTATTACAGACTCAATCAGGGACATGTTGAAAATGTCATTGAAGACACTTGCCAGTTGGGTCAGCGCATGCTCAGAGTACACGTCCTGGTAATCCGTCTTGCCCATCGGCCTTGTGAATGTTGACCTGTCTAAAGTTCTTACTCACGTCGGCTACGGAGAGCGTGATCCAACAGTCGCACGGAACAGCTGATGCTCTCATGCATGCCTCAGTGTTGCTTACCTCGAAGCGAGCATAGAATTGATTCAGCTCGTCTGGTAGGCTTGTGTCACTGGGCAGCTCGAGGCTGTACAAATAGTTAAAATACAAAACGGAAAATAAATAAACATATAAAAATATAGGTTGTATTTACAATGGTGTTTGTTCTTCACTGGTTGCCCTTTTCTTGTGGCAACAGGTCAAATCTTGCTGCTGTGATTGCACACTGTGGTATTTCACCCAATAGATATGGGAGTTTATCCTAATTGGATTTGTTTTCAATTTGTTTTCTCTCTCTCTCTCTCTCTCTCTCTCTCTCTCTCTCTCTCTCTCTCTCTCTCTCTCTCTCTCTCTCTCTCTCTCTCTCTCTCTCTCTCTCACTCTCTCACTCTCTCACTCTCTATCTCTCTTTCTCTTTCTCTTTCTCTCTATCTCTCTCTTTCTCTCTCTGTTTCCATCTCTCTCTCTCTCTCTCATTCCCTCTCTCTCTCTCCATCTCCGAACTCTTGTCCTATTCTGTGGTGTTGAATGGGCCCAACATTTGACAGAATGTAACCTGAGGCTGAGCGTGTCCAATCAGGTTACGATGCTTTGGCACGTTGGTGCAGAGTGTTGTCACTGCATTTAAAGGTAATTGATTGACTTGAATGGAATGTCCTTTCTAGTAATTATATTTCTATGCCACTAAACACAGTGGAGAGACTACATTCTTCTAATGGAATGGTGTTGATGATGTTCCTACATTCCTTCCTCCTTGTTTCCAGTGGTCACTTCACTGTAGGTGGGATTAATTTTATGTGATGAGATTTCTGATGATATACACTATTCCTCACTCTCGGCATGTTCTAACATGATAATTGGATGTGAGCTTTGGTCAACCCACTCAATACTGCTGGTTACATGGCCCACAATGCACTGTGTTGACACTTTGACTGTGTCCAACTTCTCTGCTAGTGTGATGAGTGAGGTGAACAGACCTCAGCTCTGTGTGATGGGCATCTCTGTGCCACCCTTCTCAACCCCATGCTAAGGGAAAGCACTCACACACTCCTACACTCCTACTCCATAGCCCCATATAGTGCTCTACTGTTATAACTGGCTGTCTATTGAGATGTGCTATATGTATTTGAATGTGTTGTGCCCTAGTTGATGTAGCTAGCACCATCGTCCTGTTTTCACGAGAATCGTCTCGTTCACACACAAGGGCACAGGAATGTGTTTCATTGTTTTGTCTCCGGGCTGTGTTCTGTTCTGTTTGGGTCCATTCTCCACTCCTGTGAAATGTGCTTATCTCCTGCTCCCTCCTGGCGGCGGCTGGCTGGCTGGCTGGCTGGCTGGAGTTTAGAATCCTGTCTCCCTGAGACTTCCGGAAGGGTTCTTCTCTCTCGTTCTCGTTCTCGTTCTCGTTCTCGTTCTCGTTCTCGTTCTCTCTCTCTCTCTCTCTCTCTCTCTCTCTCTCTCTCTCTCTCTCTCTCTCTCTCTTTCTCTTTCTCTCTTTTTCTCTCTTTTCTCTCTCTTTCACTTTCTCTCTCTATTTCTTTATTTTTCTTTCTCTCTCTCTCTTTCTTTCTTTTTTCTTTCTTTCTTTTTACAGTTTCTTCCTCTCTCACCTTCTCCCTCTTTCTCTCTCTATCTGGGTCCTGTAACGAGGGCCGTCCTCCTCCCTGCCTGAAGTCTTGTGAGATTCTGAGGCTCACACAGATTACCCAAAATCAATGGACAGGCCTAGGTGGAGAATACGAGTGCCCACATTTTTTAAATGGCCAATTGTCGCTTGTGGAAAGTTAAAGCTGGCTACAGCATCATTGCTATGGATTTTGGAAAGGTGTTTACTGGATAGGGTTTGATAAACAAGGGTATAAGCTTGGTGTGATGCTTTAATCAGCTCTCGCAATACACGTTTATTAAGATTTGTACATAAACATTTTTTAATAATTGATAATAATACATGTGTATTTAGCTTTTGTAGTAGAATTGCTTGATTCCAGCATCCAAGGGCTGTCTTTGCCCCTGTGAAAATGGATGCCGAGTGGAGCCAGAGGAAGTGCCATAGTTTCTATGTGCTCTGGGCTAGACCTTGCCAGTGTGAGGAAACTGAAGAGCTCCTATGGTTTTCACACCGGAATGGCTTCCCTCCCTCCCTCCCTCTCTCTCTCTCTCTCTCTCTCTCTCTCTCTCTCTCTCTCTCTCTCTCTCTCTCTCTGTAAATTGTATTGCTTTATTGGCATGGGAAACATATGTTAACATTGTCAAAGCAAGTGAAGTAGATAATAAACAAAAGTGAAATAAACAATACAAATGTACAGTAAACATTGAACTCACAGAAGTTCCTAAAGAATAAAGAGATTTCAAATGCCATATTATGTGAGCGTATGTGGCTGCCATAGATGTGCCAGTATCCTTCACTTTTTAGCTGAAAGAATCTCAACCTCAGTTTCTCATGAAGTAAATGTTTTTGCAGCTCTCGGTTTGTCCTCTAAAACCATCTCATTATAGCAGCAGTGTGGAGTTTCATCTGCTGGTGTTGAAAGCTGCTGTTGTTGCAGCCTGTGGCCACTAGGTGGATATGATGCGCGGCTGTGTGTGTGTAGGGCTGCAGGCTTCTCACTGACGCAGTATAGGGCTTTCTCACTCTGTCTCTGCAGACAGCCAGACAGAGAGACAGCCAGACAACCAGCCAGACAGACAGTAGCTACCACAACCACTGATCTACAGCAGCATAGCTCAGAGTAGGATAAAAAATAAACAATACATCTGAATTCTATCCTTTTGGGCCCCCCAATGAACACACACACACACACACACACACACACACACACACACACACACACACACACACACACACACACACACACACACACACACACACACACACACACACACACACACTTAGGAACAGTCTAGAGAACAACACACACATGTTGAGACACTTTAAGAGCGGGCAGTGTGAGCCAAAGGTGGCCCAGTCTCTCCCATAAATCATACTGATTACCATGTGAAAGGCTGAAGGCACACACACACGCACACACGCACCCACACACACACACACAAACACACAGAGGCAGGCAGGCGTGAGGTAGCGAGTGGGCCAGATGCATCGCTCTCCTCCAGATACAGTGGGCATTAAGAGGGGCTGCCTCCCTGTGAATCTCATTCATTCTACAGTAATAATGTGATAGCAGAGATTAGCATGTAATCCAGTTAGGATCCCAAATACCTAATCCACTTTATATTAATGTATTATTAATGCCGGATAGAAGTAGATTATACCGTTGGGTGGCGGGTCAGAGAATGAATGACAGTAAAGGACATTAATACTGACAATAAAACAATAACAACCCCATCATAACCAACCCATATATATATATATATACAGTGGGGCAAAAAAGTATTTAGTCAGCCACCAATTGTGCAAGTTCTCCCACTTAAAAAGATGAGAGAGGCCTGTAATTTTCATCATAGGTACACTTCAACTATGAGAGACAAAATGAGGAAAAAAAATCCAGAAAATCACATTGTAGGATTTTTTATGAATTTATTTGCAAATTATGGTGGAAAATAAGTATTTGGTCACTTACAAACAAGCAAGATTTCTGGCTCTCACAGACCTGTAACTTCTTCTTTAAGAGGCTCCTCTGTCCTCCACTCGTTACCTGTATTAATGGCACCTGTTTGAACTTGTTATCAGTATAAAAGACACCTGTCCACAACCTCAAACAGTCACACTCCAAACTCCACTATGGCCAAGACCAAAGAGCTGTCAAAGGACACCAGAAACAAAATTGTAGCCTGCACCAGGCTGGGAAGACTGAATCTGCAATAGGTAAGCAGCTTGGTGTGAAGAAATCAACAGTGGGAGCAATTATTAGGAAATGGAAGACCACTGATAATCTCCCTCGATCTGGGGCTCCACGCAAGATCTCACCCCGTGGGGTCAAAATGATCACAAGAATGGTGAGCAAAAATCCCAGAACCACACGGGGGGACCTAGTGAATGACCTGCAGAGAGCTGGGACCAAAGTAACAAAGGCTACCATCAGTAACACACTACGCCGCCAGGGACTCAAATCCTGCAGTGCCAGACGTGTCCCCCTGCTTAAGCCAGTACATGTCCAGGCCCGTCTGATGTTTGCTGGAGAGCATAAGGATGATCCAGAAAAGGATTGGGAGAATGTCAGATGAAACCAAAATATAACTTTTTGGTAAAAACTCAACTCGTCGTGTTTGGAGGAGAAAGAATGCTGAGTTGCATCCAAAGAACACCATACCTACTGTGAAGCATGGGGGTGGAAACATCATGCTTTGGGGCTGTTTTTCTGCAAAGGGACCAGGACGACTGATCCGTGTAAAGGAAAGAATGAATGGGGCCATGTATCGTGAGATTTTGAGTGAAAACCTCCTTCCATCAGCAAGGGCATTGAAGATGAAACGTGGCTGGGTCTTTCAGCAT
>JAKYLM010000228.1:45000-60000 GCA_023634145.1 Thymallus thymallus | reverse complement strand
AGAGAGAGAGAGAGAGAGAGAGAGAGAGAGAGAGAGAGAGAGAGAGAGAGAGAGAGAGAGAGAGAGAGAGAGAGAGAGAGAGAGAGAGAGAGAGAGAGATAGGGGAGAGAGAGATCTGTATAGTGTGTAAACCACCATACAACTTCTGAGTTAATTCCAAGATAAATCAGACTGCACTTCCTTGAACAGTCTATCTGGTGGATGTCATACACTCACAGGCAACACACATACACATACATGGCTCACGAGCAGGTAGGTGGGCACACACACCAAACACACAAGCACAACACGCACAACAAACACGCACACGCACACACACACAAACACACACACACACACACACACACACACTAACACACACACACACACACACACACACACACAGGTTAGACTGTAATTAGTTTAATTGGCACTTGTAGGTGAACAGGGCCTGGGGATTATACACAGTAAAGTACATCCTGCTGTTATAATGAAGCTCTGTCAGCAATCCAAACCCATGAAGGAGATATCTCTAAAGACTCTACCTGTTGCTACACAAGTTAAACATGACTTGGTTTCTACCATAGGCACACCTCTTCCATCTCCTCTCCTCTCCTCTCCTCTCCTCTCCTCTCCTCTCCTCTCCTCTCCTCTCCTCTCCTCTCCTCTCTCTGTGTATCTCTCTCTCTGTCTAAGTGTTCAGAAGGCCATAGGGGTGTTTTGTTAGCTATCTCTCAGCAGGAATGTCCTTTCTCTGGTGATAAGCATGGGAGGGCAGAAGGGAGTCTCATCCAGGCCCAGATCAAAACTTATCCACTCAATTAGAACACCGGTCTGCTACCAAATAGTTCCTGCACTGTGTGTGCACCTGGGTTGTGTTTGGCACGAAACAGAAATAAACGCTCTGAAACTAAGTGAAACAGGAGGTACCATCTGCACCTGGACAATAACAAATGCTTGTTTTAGTTTTCCGATGTGAAATGTTTTGTGGTAATGAACACAACCCCAATGTGTGTATCTGAAGGGAACATCATCATCGCTGATTCACCAGCACAAGGGAAACCATATACTATATTGGCCAATATCATGCAGTCATATAGCTGTATAGTCCTACATCAGATACATTAACATACAATATATTTAATAATACAGTCTGGGTTCTAGGACTCAGTAACAAATACCTTATGGGGCGGTTGTCAATCCATTTGGCCCCAAGCCAAAAATAAACCAACAGACAATGTGTTTTTGGGCTAGTGGTACCCAGTAATAGTCCCTGTAGTAACATATTGCCTTTAGTTAATTAGCCTGTTAGTCTAGTTCAAGACTGTGTTCCACTTAGAGAATGTGTTTAGACTAAACATCAGGGGAGGGAAGGGCCCTCTGGGGGAATCAGCAGTAGATATAAAGTACAAGCTATTTAGGGAACCAAGTTTTAGTGAACACACATACACATACACATGCAAACGCCAATTCTCACCCCCCAACCTCACTCAACCATATCCCAAACATACCTGGACAGTGAGTATGCCTAGATCCCCCGTGAGTACAAAACGGCAGCTTTGCAGCTTTCACTGAAACATTGTTTTGGAAGTTTGTTAAACATTCATGATACGTTCTGTACACAACTCTGTACTACAGTCCCTCAGGGCTCTACATCCAGTCTAAGCCATGTCAATACTTCTTTTCATTTTGAAGAGCCACTACTGTTTGTATCCCAGTATTTACCCTGTTTAGGGGTATTTTAAGATACTTGTCTAAGATGAAGACAAAGTGTGAGGTGGATGACGTGGGTCCCCCTCTCTCTCTCTCTCTCTCTCTCTCTCTCTCTCTCTCTCTCTCTCTCAATTCAATTCAATTCACTTTATTGGCATGACGCAACAATGTACATATTGCCAATTTTTTTTAAAATAATTACATCAAAGAACAAAATTACAACATAGGGGAAAAAAATTTAAAGATTTTTAAGGCATTAAATATGTCAGCCACTGTCCCTCAACTTGTGGCAGGCAGCAACATAGCATGCTGCCAGCGCACAGCTGTCCATGTCTTCCCCCAAAAGGATTGGCAGCCTTTCTATTTCAGAGAGGTCCTCAAAGCCCCGGAATACTTGTTCAAATTTGGGGAAGTGACTCTCTCTGATAGTTTAACATTTTTCACATTTTGTGAGGAAGTGCAGTTCTGTCTCTGCTGTGGTGCAGTGGTTGCACAGCCTTTCCTCTACAGGGAGCCAGGTTTTCCTGTGTCTACCCTTCTCAATAGCAAGGCTGTGCTCACTGAGCCTGTACTTTGTCAAGGTTTTCCTGAGGTTTTGATCAGTCACCATGGTCAGATAGTTTGCCATGGTGTACTGTCGATTTAGGGCCAAATAGCACTGCATTTTGCTTTGTGCTTGTGTTTGTGTTTTCCAATAGGTAATGTAGTTTTGTTATAGATGTTTTGTAATTTGGTTAATTCTGATTGATTGGATGTTCTGGTCCTGAGGCTTCAGTGTGTTAGTGGAACATGTTTGTGAACTCAGCCCCCGGACCAGTTGGATGAAGGCACTCTTATCTTTGCTCAAGACTTGGTATTGCAGGGCATGGTAATGATACTGTATTTTAGGTGTTTCCAAAACTTAATTGCTCTTTTTTGAGTTTTTAATATTAGTGGATATTGGCCTAATTCTGCCCTGCATGCATTGTTTGTAGTTTTCCTCTGGACATGTAGGAGAATCTTACAAAGTTCCGCGTGCAAGGTCTCAATGGGATGTTTGTCCCAGTGGGTAAAATCTTGTTTTGTAAGTGGACCCCACACCTCGCTGCCATTGAGTGCGATTGGTTCAATCACGCATTTAATTCGTTTTGCCAAATTGTAATAGGTATTTCAATTTGGATTTGTTTTTTAATGGCGTAGAATGCCCTGGGTGCTTTGTCTCTCAGTTCATTCACTGTATTATTTAGGTGTCCAGTCAAACTTATTTTTAAACGTAAATAGTTGTATTGTGTGCAATACTCTATATGTTTTGCGCCAATTGAGAACTTTGGTTTTATTCCCTGGGATCTGGAATTTGTCTGGAAAATCATTATTTTGGTCTTTTTGGGGTTTACTGTCAGGGCCCAGGGTCTGACAGTACTGCTCTAGCAGATCCAAGCTCTGCTGTAGGCCATGTGCTGTGGGTGAAAGCAGGCACAGGTCATCTGCAAAGAGCAGTCATCTAACTTCCGAATTGTGGAGACTAGCACCAGGGGCTGAGGACTTTTCTAGAATATTGGCCAATTCATTGATGTAAATGTTAATTAGCACAAGGCTGAGATCTATCTATCTATCTATCTATCTATCTATCTATCTATCTATCTATCTATCTATCTATCTATCTATCTATCTATCTATCTATCTATCTATCTATCTATCTATCTATCTATCTATCTATCTCTCTCGCTCTCTCGCTCTCTCGCTCTCTCGCTCTCTCGCTCTCTCGCTCTCTCGCTCTCTCGCTCTCTCGCTCTCTCGCTCTCTCGCTCTCTCGCTCTCTCGCTCTCTCGCTCTCTCGCTCTCTCTCTTTCTCTCTGGTGGTTTGGTTGTTGTGTGGTTGCGGTGTCCACATTAATATTTATGACTGATAAGCGACAGAACGATGAAATTCTCCAGGCTATTGTTAGTGGTTAGCTCTGGCACACATCATCCTTCAAACACACACACACACAATACTCACACACCCACTTCTCTCCCAACACACACACTACTCACACACCCACTTCTCCCCCAACACACACACACACACACACACACACACACACACACACACACACACACACACACACACACACACACACACACACACACACACACACACACACACACACACACTACTCCCACACCCAATTCTCCCCCAACACACACACACACACACACAAACACAGACTACTCAAACACCCACTCCTCCCCCAACACACACACACACTACTCACACACCCACTTCTTCCCCAACACACACACACACACACTACTCACACACACACTTCTCCCCCAACACACACACACACACACACACACACACACACACACACACACACACACACACACACACACACACACACACACACACACACACACACACACACACACACACACACACACACACACTACTCAAACACCCACTCCTCCCCCAACACACACATACACTACTCACACCCACTTCTCCCCCAACACACACACACACTACTCACACACCCACGTCTCCCCCAACACACACACATGCACTACTCACACACCCACTTCTCCCCAACACACACATGCAAACCCAGTAATGTCGACATACTATCACACACGCACGCACACACACACACACACACACACACACACACACACACACACACACACACACTCCTCAGTTTGAGAGCAGACACACACACACACACACGCACGGTCTGTGGTTTAATCAACACTGGGAGGTTGTGTCTGTTTTGCCCTTTCTGAGTGAATCATTCAGGCCCTTGAAGTTGATGTGGATGTGTAGAGACCCATTCACTAGACCTCAGCCTGAGGCTTCTTCATTCCTCTCTCTCTCTATCCTCTCTCTCTCACTCTCTCTCTCTCTCTCTCTCTTTCTTTCTTTCTCTCTCCCTTTCTCCTCTCTCTCTCTCTCTCTCTCTCTCTCTCCCCTCTCTCTCGCTCTCTCTCTCCCTTTCTCCTCTCTCTCTCTGTCAGGCTCTGGCCATAGAGAAGCCTAACTTGCTTCTCTATGTAGCTGTGGTCAGAGTCTGACAGTGTCGTCCTTTTCTGTTTCTATGTGGGGTTTAGGTTGGATCCCTAATTGGAGGCAGCTGCACGCCATTGTCTCTAATTAGGGATCCAATATATGTTGAGTCTGTCCATCACGTTGGTGTGGGTTGTTATCGTACATGTCGAAGTATATGTCGCAGTCACGGGTGAAATAAGTGTGCTTTTGGTTACGTTAAAAAACTATCGTGTGTTGTTTTAAGGTAACGTGGTAAATTCGTGTTTTGGTTTCGTTTTGTAGTTCGTCATTTGTGTTTCTTTATTACATTGAAAAGAATACTGATTACATAGTAAAATAAAGAATGTCGAACTATACCTGCGCTGCGCCTTGGTCTCTCTCTGCACCTTTTCGTGACAGAACAACCCACCACTGCCAGACCAAGCAGCGCGACTGGGGAGAGAGGGAGAGAGAGGTGTGCGCGCCAGTAAATATTCCTACGTGGCCTAGGGTGAAGCCTGAGGACAGGGGTAGGTTCTTGAAGCAATGGAGGAGGATGGAGAAGCAAAGGTCCGTACTGGCGGCGAGCACCACACCATCGGTGCGCGGCCAGAGCCCGGAGAGGCTGAAAAAAGGGCATCGCACGCCACTTCGCATGCCCACGGATCTGGATCGGGAGCGGCCAGAGGGGTTCGAGGAATACCCGGAGGAGGAGCGGACGAGGTGGTGGAGAGCCTGGAATGCTCTTCCTCTGGAGAAGCTGAGGGATCCGCTGGTTATACAGGCGTTGGTGGACTTTAAACGCCAGATGACTCTCGTGGCGAGGAAGATGGTTGGACCTGAACCTCCTGCAAGGGTCAGCGCCCCTAAACCTCCAGCGAAGGTCAGCGCCCCTGAACCTCCAGCGAAGGTCAGCGCCCCTAAAACTCCAGCGAAGGTCAGCGCCCCTGAACCTCCAGCGAAGGTCAGCGCCCCTGAACCTCCTGCGAGGGTCAGCGCCCCTGAACCTCCTGCGAAGGTCAGCGCCCCTGAACCTCCAGCGAAGGTCAGCGCCCCTGAACCTCCAGCGAAGGTCAGCGCCCCCGAACCTCCAGCGAAGGTCAGCGCCCCCGAACCTCCAGCGAAGGTCAGCGCCCCCGAACCTCCAGCGAAGGTCAGCGCCCCCGAACCTCCAGCGAAGGTCAGCGCCCCCGAACCTCCAGCGAAGGTCAGCGCCCCCGAACCTCCAGCGAAGGTCAGCGCCCCCGAACCTCCAGCGAAGGTCAGTCCACCGGTGCTCATTCCGGGTCCAGCCGCCTGCTCCGCCTCAGTGCCAGAGCAGTCCGCTCCACCGGTGCCCGTTCCGGGTCCAGCCGCCTGCTCCGCCTCAGCGCCAGAGCAGTCCGCTCCACCGGTGCCCGTTCCGGGTCCAGCAGCCTGCTCCGCCTCAGCGCCAGAGCAGTCCGCTCCACCGGTGCCCGTTCCGGGTCCAGCCGCCTGCTCCGCCTCAGCGCCAGAGCAGTCCGCTCCATCGGTGCCCGTTCCGGGTCCAGCCGCCTGCTCCGCCTCAGCGCCAGAGCAGTCCGCTCCACCGGTGCCCGTTCCGGGTCCAGCCGCCTACTCCGCCTCAGCGCCAGAGCAGTCCGCTCCACCGGTGCCCGTTCCGGGTCCAGCCGCCTGCTCCGCCTCAGCGCCAGAGCAGTCCGCTCCACCGGGGCCCGTTCCGGGTCCAGCTGCCTGCTCCGCCTCCGCGCCAGAGCAGCCCGCTCCACCGGTGCCCGTTCCGGGTCCAGCCGCCTGCTCCGCCTCAGTGCCAGAGCAGTCCGCTCCACCGGTGCCTTTTCCAGGTTCAGCCGTCTGTTCCGCTCCTGAGCCAGAGCAGTCCACTCCACCGGTACCCAATCCGGGTCCAGCCGTCTGCTCCGCCTCAGTGCCAGAGCAGTCCGCCCCACCGGTGCTGTCTCCGGGTTCAGCCGTCTGCTCCGCTCCTGAGCCAGAGCAGTCCGCTCCACCGGTACCCAGTCCGGGTCCAGCCGTCTGCTCCGCTTCAGAGCCTGAGCAGTCCGCCCCACCGGTTGCCCAGTCCGGGCCCGGTTGTTTTCCCAGCTCCATGGCCGGAGCCGTTTGTCCCACCGGGGCCCAGTCCGGGCCCGGTTGTTTTCCCCGCTCCATGGCCGGAGCCGTTTGCCCCACCGGTGCCCAGTCCGGGCCCGGTTGTTTTCCCCGCTCCATGGCCGGAGCCGTTTACCCCACCGGTGCCCAGTCCGGGCCCGGTTGTTTTCCCCGCTCCATGGCCGGAGCCGTTTACCCCACCGGTGCCCAGTCCGGGCCCGGTTGTTTTCCCCGTTCCATGGCCGGAGCCTTTTGCCCCACCGGTACACAGCCCGGGACCGGTGATAAGGAAGGGGCATGGGACAAGACTGTCCACCTCGCCGGAGCCGGAGCCGCCCCCGATGGACTAGTTTTTTTTCCCATTTACCCCCCCGTGTTTTGTGTTTTTTGTGTCTAGGCGTCCGGGAGTCCGCGCCTTTGGGGGGGGGTACTGTCAGGCTCTGGCCATAGAGAAGCCTAACTTGCTTCTCTATGTAGCTGTGGTCAGAGTCTGACAGTGTCGTCCTTTTCTGTTTCTATGTGGGGTTTAGGTTGGATCCCTAATTGGAGGCAGCTGCACGCCATTGTCTCTAATTAGGGATCCAATATATGTTGAGTCTGTCCATCACGTTGGTGTGGGTTGTTATCGTACATGTCGAAGTATATGTCGCAGTCACGGGTGAAATAAGTGTGCTTTTGGTTACGTTAAAAAACTATCGTGTGTTGTTTTAAGGTAACGTGGTAAATTCGTGTTTTGGTTTCGTTTTGTAGTTCGTCATTTGTGTTTCTTTATTACATTGAAAAGAATACTGATTACATAGTAAAATAAAGAATGTCGAACTATACCTGCGCTGCGCCTTGGTCTCTCTCTGCACCTTTTCGTGACACTCTCTCTCACTCTCTCTCTCTCTCTCTCTTTCTCTCTCTCCCTTTCTCATCTCTCTCTCTCAATTTCAATTCAATTCAATTCAATTCACTTTATTGGCATGACGCAACAATGTACATATTACCAAAGTATCATACATCAATATATATATTTTTTTCTATATATTTATATATATATATTTTTTCTATTTTATATATATATATATATACATACATATACACACGCACATACATATATATACACATATATACATACATACATACACACATGTATATATATATATATTTTTTTAAATATAATTACATCAAAGAACAAATAACAACAGGAAAAAATAAAATAAATGCATTAAATATGTCAGGCACTGTCCCTCAACTTGTGGCAGGCAGCAACATAGCATGCTGCCAGCGCACAGCTGGTCATGTCTTCCCCCAAAAGGATTGGCAGCCTTTCTATGTCAGAGAGGTCCTCAAAGCCCCGGACTACTTGTTCAAATTTGGGGAAGTGACTCTCTCTGATAGTTTTATATTTTTGACATTTGGTCAGGAAATGCAGCTCTGTCTCTGGTTCTGCTGTGGTGCAGTGGTTGCACAGCCTTTCCTCTACAGGGAGCCAGGTTTTCCTGTGTCTACCCTTCTCAATAGCAAGGCTGTGCTCGCTGAGCCTGTACTTTGTCAAGGTTTTCCTGAGGTTTTGATCAGTCACCATGGTCAGATGCTTTGCCATGGTGTACTGTCGATTTAGGGCCAAATAGCACTGCATTTTGCTTTGTGCTTGTGTTTGTATTTTCCAATAGGTAATGTAGTTTTGTTTTAGATGTTTTGTAATTTGGTTAATTCTTATTGATTGGATGTTCTGGTCCTGAGGCTTCAGTGTGTTAGTGGAACAAGTTTGTGAACTCAGCCCCTGGACCAGTTGGATGAAGGGACTCTTATCTTTGCTCAACTCTTGGTATTGCAGGGCTTGGTAATGATATGAGAGGGGGTCACTGTGTTTTAGGTGTTTCCAAAACTTAATTGCTCTTTTTTGAGTTTTTAATATTAGTGGATATTGGCCTAATTCTGCCCTGCATGCATTGTTTGTAGTTTTCCTCTGGACATGTAGGAGAATCTTACAAAGTTCCGCGTGCAAGGTCTCAATGGGATGTTTGTCCCAGTGGGTAAAATCTTGTTTTGTAAGTGGACCCCACACCTTGCTGCCATAGAGTGCGATTGGTTCAATCACACATTTAATTAGTTTTTGCCAAATTGTAATAGGTATTTCAATTTGGATTTGTTTTTTAATGGCGTAGAATGCCCTGCGTGCTTTGTCTCTCAGTTCATTCACTGCATTATTTAGGTGTCCAGTCGAACTTATTTTTAAACCTAAATAGTTGTATTGTGTGCAATACTCTATATGTTTTGCACCAATTGAGAACTTTGGTTTTATTCCCTGGGATCTGGAATTTGTCTGGAAAATCATTATTTTGGTCTTTTTGGGGTTTACTGTCAGGGCCCAGGTCTGACAGTACTGCTCTAGCAGGTCCAAGCTCTGCTGTAGACCATGTGCTGTGGGTGAAAGCAGGCACAGGTCATCTGCAAAGAGCAGGCATCTAACTTCCGAATTGTGGAGACTAACACCAGGGGCTGAGGACTTCTCTAGAATATTGGCCAATTCATTGATGTAAATGTTAAATAGCACAGTGCTGAGATTGCAACCCTGGCGCAGGCTCTCTCTCTCTCTCTCCCTTTCTCCTCTCTCTCTATCTCTCTCTCTCTCTCTCTCTCTCTCTTCATGTCTTTCCTCACCTCCCTCTCTCCTCTCACTCATGTAGTGACAGGTTGTGCATATATCATATGTCTTTATTCCATGTCTGTATGTAAAGTACCGTAAGAGGATTTAAAGAGGAGCTCTTCTAACCTTGATTATTTGTTGATTGGTTTGGTGCATGTTGTTCAGAGGGTTGATTGCTATGGTTTGGTGCATGTTGTTCAGAGGGTTGATTGCCATGGTTTGGTGCATGTTGTTCAGAGGGTTGATTGCCATGGTTTGGTGCATGTTGTTCAGAGGGTTGATTGCCATGGTTTGGTGCATGTTGTTCAGAGGGGTGATTGCCATGGTTTGGTGCATGTTGTTCAGAGGGTCAGGATTTGATTGTTACATCTGATAGATTCTAGACTCTAGTACATGGTATGGGTGGAAATAGTGTCATGTTGTTTGACCACTGTAAGGGGTTGAGTCTTATGTCAGTGGATGTCATAAGCAGAGTATACTATAGCAAAACAATTGGTCTGGCCACTATGGGCTATTGGTTATGTGAGTTTGGACCCTGTTAGTTTGGGTGAATACGCCTCAGAGTTAGGATTAAGTGTCAAAGGTGGTTGAGTGGTAATATGCTGTGTTGACTGCAGAGCTGCAGGCACAGCATAACAATACTGCTCGATTGGTTGGTTGTTTTGGAATAACACCACACGCACGAAGACACACACACACACACACACACACACACACACACACACACACACACACTATCATCTCCCCACCCCCTGTGGGGTACTGCAAGGAGAAAAACAGACTGAGTGGATCAATAGCAGAGGGCTATCCTGCTGTTCCCAGGACCTGGGACCGAGACAGAGACAGAGAGAAGAAACCATAGAGAAAGAGACAGAGAGAGGGAAAACAGAGAGAAATAAGCCTAACAGAGAGAGAGGGAGCCCCACAGGAGATCAGGAACACAGTGGGTCGATACAGCTCTGATACGGCTCCGGAAGAGCTCTGAGACCCTGCTGGTACAGTTCAGCTCAGGCCCCTAGCCATCGTGGAGGGCCCCGCTCTCCATCTCATTAGTCCAGATTGGTTCTGCTGGGCCCGGGGTCCGGAGCTGGGGTGGCCCCCTGGTGGGATCATCACAGCTGGTAGTCCGCACCGTCTGGCTCGAGGTCAGGGGTCAGCAGGGGTCGACAGGGGCCTGTAGGGGCCGGTCACTGAGCCACTGAGCAGAGAGAGAGAAAGCTTCCAACTGGTGTATTGTGAGAGGGAGGCATGCTGAGGGCTAGGGCAGGACACCGCTGAGAGTGGGCTCACAGCCTGGTAATGTCTCTGTCACATTACCACTGATAGAGAGGAGCTTTGCCAGCCAAATATACGCACGCACACACACACACGCACACGCGCGCACACACACACACACACACACACACACACACACACACACACACACACAAACACTCACTTACACACACACACACACACACACACACAGACACACACACACACACACACACACACATACACACCGACTTACACATAAACACACCTAATGTATAGTTACTTGAACAACCACTGTAAGGATAAACATGATCTGGTGCATACACATGAGAGAGATAGAAAGAAAGAAAGAAAGAAAGAAAGAAAGAAAGAAAGAAAGAAAGAAAGAAAGAAAGAAAGAAAGAAAGAAAGAAAGAAAGAAAGAAAGAAAGAAAGAAAGAAAGATTCCGAAAAAAGTGGTAGAGGGAGGGAAAACCTAGAACAAAGAGTGAGAGAGAGAGCCAGATATAATCAAGGCCAGAGAGACATACCCAGCAGGGAGCTAGTCTGCTCCATTCACCCTTCTTCTCTCTCTTCCTGACTCTCTTCCTCCCTTCCTCCCTCCACCTCCCTCCCTCCCTCCCTCCCTCCCTCCCTCCCTCCCTCCCTCCCTCCCTGTGTCAGGGGTTACTATGAGAGGCAAAGTGAATGAACGATCTGTCATCCCTACCCCCTCATAAATCCGCTGATTACCCAAACCTAATTGAATCTGGTGACTTTCCTATATCATGTAAGGGGTCAGATAAATACACCTGTGGAAGATGAGGCCAGATATTATGGATGTCAGAGGCCTGGGTATGAGTGATGGGAGTGGCATGGAGGTCTTTTGTGCCGGGCTGGTCTATCTCGTTGTTGAACTAGTAAACTGTCAGCCGTCCTGAAAGAGGCTGAAAGACACAGGGCCAGCTGGGGAGGTGTGGTGAATGAAAGTGTGGCCCTGTGATTGGTTGTTCCTCCAGGAAGCAGAATAGGCTGGTGATTAATGTAATGGTTTGGGAGGTTGTTTGGGAACTTGTGTGTAAAGAGCGAGATAATTGGTGTTACTCAGGCATTATTTATTTGTTCTTGTAATAAGCACGCTAAGTAAGTCAGCTTTCATGGGTCTTCGCTAATTTTGTCGTTTGTCAAAATCTACTGTTTCTATGGATATTAGGGCTTTAAAGTTGTAAAGGTACAGCATAAAGCAGAAGACGTATACATATTTATATGTGTTACCTAGACGCCTATAGATGGAGCTAGGATCCAGTGGCCTTTTTAAGCAAACCAGCAACGTGCTTCTGCTCAGTCAGCACTCAGTTTGTCAGCTTCACTGGATTTTGATTGATTTGTTATTATTATAATTGCTGTAGGGTGTTTGTGCTCATGAGTTTTTTCCCTCAGTGCTAGCAGAAGTATGTTACATGAATCATATAAAACAGCTTCTCCATACAACACTAGCTCTATTATTAAAGTACGGTGTGTATAAACGGCAGCTTCTCTTTGTGTGAATTATTCACAGTGTGTACTGTGCACTATAACAGCTAGATGGCTCAAAGTAAATCGCTTTCATTTCTGTTGAGCCCCGGGGGAAACCGAGATGCTCATACCCCGTCGATTCACGAGGGGATCGCATCTGCCATCTCATCAATTTTTTTAAAATAAAGACAACCTTTAATTTCAATTATAGCCATGCGTTTAAAGACAATCGTTTGGACCACTAGTCTCTCGCGGCGATTGCAACCCCCCCCCCACCCGTGCTGGAAGGGTCGGTTTATGGAGCAGTTTTATCAGGTCATTATAGTGACCTACTTTTAGCTTGAGGGTATTGTCTTCATGAGTTAGAGAGAGGGAACAGCACAGATACACTGCAGATAGATACTGCCTGGCATACTTCTGAGACATGAGGCTGACATGAACTGTTTCCTCTCTTTGTCGGAGTCTCCCAATTTCTCACTCTCACACACACACACACACACTCTCTCTCTCTCGCTCTCTATCTTTCTCCATCTCTCTCTCGCCCTCTCTCTCTCATACAGTACACACACAATCACATTTACGCACCCTCTCTCCCGGACACAAAGCAGGATACAAAATCTAAATCTGTGACGACTCGTTCTGCCTGCCAGGAGGAAGCAGGCCGGTGTGTACTACCCGTGTTTGCAGTCATGTACGCTACGCAGCGCTGTCTATGCTGCTGAGTATTTACCATGGTCGTGGGCCTGGGGCGGGATAGCGCAGCTTGGATACAATTAGTTCTGATATGTTTGTGTGCTTCTGGGAGCCGGCGTCAGAGACAGGATGCAAATCCAGTTAGCACAGAGAGTGGCCGGGTTCACGGGAGACATAATTGCATTTTCCATCTGTGTCCCCAGAGGGCTTGGCTTGGGCTATAGCAGGGGCCTGGCATATCCTAGAAAAGTCTGGCAGAGGTTAGTGTAGCCTAGCAGAGGCTGGCTAAGGATAGCATGTCCTAGCAGAAGCTGGCTAAGGATAGCATATTGAGCATGATGAGCAAATGATGACCCTTCTTCTCTCTCTTCCTGACTCTCTTCCTCCCTTCCTCCCTCCACCTCCCTCCCTCCCACCCTCCCTACCTCCCTGTGTCAGGGGTTACTATGAGAGGCATGGTGAATGAACGATCTGTCATCCTTACCCCCTCATAAATCCACTGATTACCCAAACCTTATTGAATCTGGTGACTTTCCTATATCATGTAAGGGGTCAGATAAATACACCTGTGGAAGATCAGGACAGATATTATGGATGTCAGAGGCCTGGGTATGAGTGATGGGAGTGACATGGAGGTCTTTTGTGCCGAGCTGGTCTGTCTCGTTGTTGAACTAGTAAACTGTCCTGAAAGAGGCTGAAAGACACAGGGCCAGCTGGGGAGGTGTGGTGAATGAAAGTGTGGCCCTGTGATTGGTTGTTCCTCCAGGAAGCAGAATAGTCTGGTGATTAATGTAATGGTTT
This sequence comes from Thymallus thymallus, assembly GCA_023634145.1. Classification (NCBI taxonomy): domain Eukaryota; kingdom Metazoa; phylum Chordata; class Actinopteri; order Salmoniformes; family Salmonidae; genus Thymallus; species Thymallus thymallus. The sequence goes on along the minus strand of JAKYLM010000228.1, from coordinate 46,357 downwards.
GGTAGGTTGTTTGGGAACTTGATAGAGTCAGTGCAGCTTGGGGATAGAAGCTGTCTCTGAGCATGTTGGTCTGTGGGCCAATGCTCCGGTACCGTTGCCAGAGTGAAACGTCTATGGCTTGGGTGGCTGGAGTCTTTCTCAGGCTTTCCTCTGACACTGCCTGGTATGGAGTTCCTGGATGAGGTGCAGCTGTAAAATTTGAGAATCTGAGGGCCCGTGCCAAATCTTTTCAGCATCCTGAGGGGGAAGAGGTGCTGCTGCCACATCTACCGGCATTAGGCTCACACAAGTAAACGTTCTTTAAAATGCCACCTGACCAGCTATAGTTTTAAGTTGTCTCCCATAAATGCCACCTGTCCAGCTATAGTTTTGAGTCATCTCCCCTAAATGCCACCTGTCCTGCTATAGTTTTGAGTCATCTCCCCTAAATGCCACCTGTCCTGCTATAGTTTTGAGTCATCTCCCCTAAATGCCACCTGTCCTGCTATAGTTTTGAGTCATCTCCCCTAAATGTCACCTGTCCAGCTATATGTTGGAGAGATAACTGAAAGTAATGGGTCATGTTGCAATCAATTGCCATCCGCTGACATTCTCGACGACAAGACAATGGATGCGTTTCCCGCACAACCTCTGGGACGTCAAATGAAACAATATTGCACCGGCATGCAGCCATTAGCCCGGGTGTGTTAACAGAGTAAATAATACGGCACAGGGGCTTCTGATGGATTCAATTACGTCAGCCTCCATGAGGCCGCTCGACCATGGTCTCCCGCTCCTTGGACACCAATGTCAATCCTGGCTCCAACGAGGCAGAGAGAGGGGGATGGAGGGACGGATGGAGAGAGAGTCGGAGGAGGGGTAGGGGAGACGGACCTCAGAGCTCAGAGAGAGAGAGAGAGAGAGAGAGAGAGAGAGAGAGAGAGGTGAAAGTGAAGGAAAAACAGTAGTCATTTGTGTGGAAACAAATATGCGATGATAGATAGAATGAGCGAGAGAAAGAGAGAGAGAGACGTACACATATTAAACAGTGAGGGTGTGTGTGTGGAAGTGATGGCTGATTGTTAACACGAGTGCGTGTTCAGACACAGTGTTACGACACGCTGCTTGTTTTCTCTGGGCAAGTCAGTGGCAGCAATAGAGACTGATGGCTGGCCGGTTAAGACTGTTTGGACAGGGGATGCCTGGCACGGACAGCGGCGAGCGGTGTCACGGCAGCCATTGTTCCCCAGCCGCTCGGCGACATCACTTCCTTCATGTGTTTGTTGATCTTCTGGTCACACACACACACACACATCACACACACACACACACACACACACACACACACACACACACACACACACACACACACACACAC
>JAKYLM010000228.1:37500-42500 GCA_023634145.1 Thymallus thymallus | reverse complement strand
GTTAGGGTTAGGGTTAGGAGTTTGGTTTAGGATTACAATGGCTGTTAGAAATAGGGTTTGGGTTAATCAATCAATCAAATAAAATGTATTTATAAAGCCCTTTTTACATCAGCCGATGTCACAAAGTGCTATACAGAAACTCAGCCTAAAACCCCAAACAGCAAGCAATGCAGATGTAGAAGAAAAACTCCCTAGAAAGGCAAAAACCTAGGAAGAAACCTAGAGAGGAACCAGGCTCTGAGGGGCGGCCAGTCCTCTTCTGGCTGTGCCAGGTGGATATTATAACAATTCATTGTGTTTAAGGCCAGATCTTTCTCCAAGATGTTCAAACATTCATAGATGACCAGCAGGGTCAAATAATAATCATAGTGGTTGTAGAGGTTGCAACAGGTAAATACATCAGGAGTAAATGTCACTTGGCTTTTCATAGCCAGGCATTTAGATGTGGTAGAGAGCGCAGGTGTGGTGCGATAGAGCACAGGTGCGGTTAGGAGAGCGACAGAGAGCGAGAGAGAGAGAGCGAGAGAGAGAGAGATGAAAACAGCAGGTCTGGGACAAGATGGCACGGACAATGAACAGGTCAGGGTTCCATAACCGCAGGCAGAAGAGTGTTGAAACCGGTGCAGCAGCAAGACCAGGTGGACTTGGGACAGCTAGGAGTCATCAGGGCAGGTAGTCCTGAAGCATGGTCCTATGGCTAAGGTCCTCCGGTAGGGGAGGTAGAGTGGGAGAGAGAGAGAATTAGAGGAAGCATACAGAAATTCACACAAGACACCGGATAATAACATCAGATTTAACGAACGGACCCTAGCCCCCCGACTATTGCAGCATAGATACTGGAGGCTAAGACAGGGGGAGGTCAGGAGACACTGTGGCCCCTTCCGACAATACCCCCGGACAGGGCCAACCAGGCAGGATATAACCCCACCCACTCTGCCAAAGCACAGCCCCCACACCAATAGAGGGATATCAACAACCACCAACTTACTACCCTGAGACAAGGCTGAGTATAGCCCACGAAAGATCCCCTCAACTGCACAAGCCCGAGTGGGCGACAAACCGGATAGGAAGTGACGCACCCCTCCTAGGGAAGCCAGTGACTCAGCCCCCGTAATAGGGTCAGAGGCAGAGAATCCCAATGGAGAGACAGGAACCGGCCAGGCAGAGACAGCAAGGGTGGTTCGTCGCACCAGTGCCTTGCCGTTCACCCTTGCACCCCTGGGCCAGACTCCACTCAATCATAGGACCTACTGAAGAGATGAGTCTTCAGTAAAGACTTAAAGGTTGAGACCGAGTCTGCATCTCTCACATGGATAGGCAGACCATTCCATAAAAATTGAGCTCTATAGGAGAAAGCCCTGCCTCCAGCTGTTTGCTTAGAAATTCTATGAACAATAAGGAGGCCTGCGTCTTGTGACCGGAGCGTAGGTGTAGGTTTATACGGCAGGACCAAATCTGAGAGATAAGTAGGAGCAAGCCCATGAAATACTTTGTAGGTTAGCAGTAGTCTTGAAAGCAGCCCTAGCCTTAACAGGAAGACAGTGTAGAGAAGCTAGCACAGGAGTAATCTGATAATTTTTTGGGGTTCTAGTCATGATTCTAGAAGCTGTGTTTAGCACTAATTGACGTTTATTTAGTGCTTTATCCGGGTAGCCGAAGAGTAGAGCATTGCAGTAATCTAATCTAGAAGTGACAAAAGCATGGATTAGTTTTTCTGTATCATTTTTGGACCAAAAAAACAAAAGCGGATGTCTGCTTCTGGGGAAAATTACATTTTCACGCACACACACACCAAACCATGACAGATCAGAGACATCTGCTCACAGAGACCCCCACTCTCCTCTCTCTCTGTCTGTCTATGAATAACAGGAGGGCTTTGGAGTGTTGGAGATCTTAACTAGTCGTATCTCTCCATCTCTCGCCCCACCCCCCTCCTGCCCCCTCTCCTTGCCCCCTTTATATATGGAAGACAGCAGCTCAACGAACCAATGTACTCTTTCTATCTCACTCTGATGCGAAACACATTCAGGGTATTTCTCACCATTCTGATACAGCTTGAGAAATTCACTCAGGGTTTTGTTAGTCTTCATATGGATAAATGCTATATGCAGGGAAAGAGGCACAGTGTGCGTTCAAATGGCTATTCCCTATGAAGTGCACTACTTTTGACCAGGGCCCGTATAGAAAATGGGATGCCATTTGGGACGCAGCCTAAGAGATGGGTTCTCCCTAGTGTTTTAGGAGGAAATGACTGCTCTTACACCCTGCACGTTCTCCTCCACAATAGAAAAGATCAATTTAAAATACAATATGGCAAAAAGCGCCAGAGATAATGTTCTATGATACATTTTACCACATTATAAATGGCGTCAACCTTTAAATGTACAAAATGTGAGTGTTAGTATTGGCGAGCTACTTCCATTTTTCCCAGGTAATTGCGTAGTTTCTCATCTGCAAGAGTATTTTGGTGGATGTTTTAGGCAGAAATGTTGGATGCATCCACAGAAAAATGTTCACTTCCAGCAAAGCTGTAAATGTCCTGTGCTGATGTATGGAAGGTGTCATCAAAGCAGGTTGAATTTTCTAAATATTGAGATGCTCCACCGCACAGGAAAGAGTCATTTCCTTTTTCTTTTTGTGGGAAGGGGGGGTTAGTATAGTTTATTCACACACACACACACACACACACACACACACACACACACACACACACACACACACACACACACACACACACACACACACACACACACGTATACATACCAATACACACACACGCATAAAGATATACATCCCTGTGCGTACACACATACACAGACACACACCAATATCATGAACAGCAGTGCCATCTCTATAAACCCATAGTGATGGGACATTTTGTGACGTTATGTCCTCCTCTCTCTCTGCCCCTTCCCCCCTCCCTGCTGTTACCCACGACCAAATTGAGCGACAGCTGTCATCCTCCAATGATGGCTCATTATTCAAATACTGGTGACACTGAGAGTGCGCAATGCTGTTACCATGGAAACAGAGGCACTACCCTCTGCCCAGAGTGGAACTCTCCCTTCTGTTTCAGCCCTGCCCCAGAGCACTGGCATTCAATACCAATGCCAGTCAGTGCCAGTCAATGCCAGTCAGCATTGGCATGGTTGTAAATCATAGTGATGAACTACGAACCAGAGATGTGTCCCATATGTATTGACCGAAGAGGAGTGAAGGGTGTCTGTGTGCAAGCTGATATTGTATCCTGGTGGAATGTGGAATTGATCAAGTTGAATCAATAAATAACCCCAACACCCATACATTCACTCATACTCCCCTCTCTCTCTCTCTCTCTCTCTCTCTCTCTCTCTCTCTCTCTCTCTCTGTCTCTCTCTCCTACCTTGTTTCTCTCTGTTTCTCTCTCTGTATCCAGGGTATAACTCTGTGCATATCTCTCTCTCTCTGTGTGTAGATGACAAGGGTTCCAGTGGAAGCCTGTGGCCAGTACTCCACCTGCAGCGAGTGTCTGGGCTCAGGAGACCCTCACTGTGGCTGGTGTGTCCTGCACAACATGTAAGTGCAACACAAAGCAATCAGTTTGAAGTTTTCTGAAATGTTTTCTACAATGTTGATAATACTGCTGTTGTGACTCCCACTCATGACTAGACAGGGGGTCTGTGTTTGGGTGGGTGGGTTGAGTAGGGATGAGACGCCTGGGCCCATGCCCAATGCACTTAGGCGCCATACCGCCACTCCAACCCCAGCCTCAGATAGTGTTCCTGGGGATAGGCATGCTGCCAGGCCCCCTCAGATCCATTACCAACCAAAACCCCTGGCCTAATTTACCTTCCAGAAAACAGACTCCTCTGGGAGTACAAAGACCATGATTACTGCCAGGTCACTGATGGGCACAGGGAGACAGGACAGGGTGACAGGACAGGGAGACAGGTCAGGGAGACAGGTCAGGGAGACAGGACCGGGAGACAGGACAGGGAGACAGGTCAGGGAGACAGGTCAGAGAGATAGGTCAGGGAGACAGGTCAGGGAGACAGGACAGGGAGACAGGACAGGGAGACAGGACAGGGAGAGAGGGAGGGAGACAGGACAGGGAGAGAGGGAGGGAGAATGACTCAGAATACCTTAGGGTGGACATGGGTATAGTGATAGCCCACACATATTCTCTCTCTCTTTCTCTCTCTCCTTCTAACTATCTCTCTTTCTCTTTTTCTCTCAAACTCTCTCTCTCTTTCTTTCTCTCTCTCTGTCTTTTCCTCTCTCTCACCCTCTCTCACTCACACATTGTTGCTGTCAATCCCCAATACCACTACCCCATCCCACCCTCCACTGTATTGGAGTCGGAGATAGTGCTGGCTAGAGGCCCTAGGGGCCAGGTATATTTCCCTCTCCACTTTAAATTGAAAATTGGATTCTTGTGCTCTTGCTGATCGCCCTGCGGTGGTGTGTGTGTGTGTGTGTGCCTCTCCCCTCCCCACCCCTCCCCTGTGTATCGGTGGAGCCCATCTCAGGCTGGTGCGCTTACCACCTCCCGTCCTGCACAGCCCTACTGGCACACAGAGGACCATCGAAGGGCAGAGAGGCTGCAGTTAGTGTGACAGAGAAACCACAGTGGAACTAAAGCATTACACCATGGGGATGAGAGAGACAGACTGGAAGAGAGAGAGGGATAGAGAGAGAGAGAGAGAGAGAGAGAGAGAGAGAGAGAGAGAGAGAGACTGGGAGAGAGAACAAGAGATATACACTGAACAAAAAATATAAATGCAACATGTAAAGTTTTGCTCCAATGTTTCATGAGCTGGAATAAAAGATCCCAGAAATGTCCCATATGCACAAAAAGCTTATTTCTCTCAAATGCACAAATTAGTTCACATCCCTACTAGTGACCATTTCTCTTTTGCCAAGATAATCCATCCACTTGACATACACTGGAGGCCAAAAGTTTGGAATATTACTCATTCAAGGGTTTTAATTTATGTGCAACACTTTTTTGGTTACTACAT
>JAKYLM010000228.1:0-32500 GCA_023634145.1 Thymallus thymallus | reverse complement strand
AGAGGAATGAGCCAATTGGAAGCTGGGGATGATTAAGTGGCCATGATGGTATGAGGGCCAGATTGGGAATTTAGCCAGGACACCGAGGTTAACACCCTTACTCTTACTATAAGTGCAATGGGATCTTTAGTGACCACAAAGAGTCAGGACACCCATTTTAACATACCATCCGAAAGAAGGCACCCTACACAGGGCAATGTCCCCAATCACTGCCCTGGGGCATTAGGATATTTATTTTTTGACAAGAGGAAAGAGTGCCTCCTACTGGCCATCCAATACCACTTCCAGCAATATCTGGTCTCCCACCCAGGGACCGACCAGGACTGACCCTGTTTAGCTTCAGCAGCAAGTCAGCAGTGGGATGCAGGGTGGAATGCTGCTGGCTGTTCTGTCTGGCTGAGCGTCTGCTGGTGGTTCAGTTTTCTGACCCTGTTCAGCACTCAGGTCTCTACCTTCTAGTCTTTCTCTGCTCTCTCTCTCTCTCTCTCTCTCTCTCTCTCTCTCTCTCTCTCTCTTTAGCGCACTCTCTCTCTCTCGCTGTCTCTTTTTCTCATGGCCCCATGCCCAGAATAGTAGAGTAGTGAGTGGGTGAGTGTGTTAGTGAGCAAAGGGGGAGGGCCCAGAAACATAGAAACAGCATTCTGCTCTGATGGAGACAGGACACCTGATCTCTGGTGCCACCCCACCCCCCCACCCCCCCGAATACTTAACAGGGTCCAGGTAACTGGAGCCCCCCGCAGCGACAGGACCACAGAGCCCTGGGGCCGCAGCCTTGTCTTACAAAGAACCATGTTTTGTCAGCTGTGAACTCATAGCACACTGTTCCATGGTTAGAAAGATCAATTCAAAACATAACTCAAACAAACACCTTGTCTTTTTTCAGGGGGGAGGGGTGAGGGGGGTGGTGCGACGGTACAACAGATCAATAGAGGCATGTGGGGGGCCCCCGATCTTTCACCTAGAACGGCCGATTAGTCCATCGCCGAGCCGCGGATTCCCACATTAAAAGGATTCCAATAAAACTTAGGGAAAGTGTTTGGTTGGACGTGCCAGGCATTTTCAATTACCAAGCCATACACTTGGCCTACAGACCACTGAGGATGCCTCCCAAATGTCTCTCTTTTTCCTATATAGTGTATAACCTTTGACCAGGGCCCTTATGGCTCTATTTAGTGAATATAGTGCCATATAGTCCCTTCATCATTCATCGTCCTATAGTTTTTTTTACCATTGGTTAATGCGAGACGATCCATATGTGACCTCACTCATTGACTATTGTGATATATTGGAATGAACAGTTACAGAAAGTACATCAAGTACGGACTGTATCGTCTGGCATTGTGTCAAGCTGGTCATCAATTTGGCATCAATTCCGACTGCATAGGTATCTCATGGTACAAAAGTCACGGCCATTGTATGAGATAGAGAATTCGTACGGACAGAAAATCTCTCTGTCTTCGAGGGTTGTATGCCCCCCATCTCTCAGCGCTCCTCCTCACCCCTCCTCTCATTGAAGTGGGCAGAGTGGGATGGACTTTTAGGCTGTAATGGACACTTACACATCCCTGGATATGGGGCCAGGGGAAGCAGCAGACTGCTTCAGATAATACACTATTGATCCGCACACACACACACACTAATCAAGCTTCCCACTGGGTACAAACATCAATTCAACATCTACTCCACGTTGGTTCAACGTGATTTTATTGATATCACGTGGAAACAACGTTGATTCAACGAGTGTGAGCCCAGTGAGTTGCTTCTGCCCCCCTAGTGCGCAACTCATCTGCACTGCACCAACTCAATCACCAGCACTTCTCTCATCTCTGCTCACTTAATTTGTCACTCATCTCTGCTGTGCAGGTGCAAAAGCATTTCAAATCATTAGATACTCAGCTGACCCCTGGGATCATACACGGACACTCATACACACACACACACACACACACACACATGTACACACACACACACACACACACACACACACACACACACACACACACACACACACACACACACACACACACACACACACACACACACACACACACACACACACACACACACACACACACACACACACACACACAGGGCACACACACAGGGCTACAGGAAGCATCTGCACTCCTCAGAGAGACCCCCAGGCGTAACGCTTATCCAACGATTCCTCTACACCTGCCCCTGATTGTGTGTGTGTGTGTGTGTGTGTGTGTGTGTGTGTGTGTGTGTGTGTGTGTGTGTGTGTGTCTGTGTCTGTGTCTGTGTGTGTGACTCTCCTCTTCCTCTTGTCTCTATCAGTCCCCTTTGTCCCCTCCCGTTTCCCTCTATCTTTATTTACAAGTCAAGTGAGGTCAATACCATTGCTAGTGGAGCATGAATAGCCTAATCCAGCCAGTAGATAGAACAGTTCCTGGGGATTGGGTGGGAGAGCTCCAATGAGGGAGGAGAGCTGAACAAACACAGTTCCACATAGTAGCCACTGGCCAGAGGAGGGATGGAGATGGAGGGATGGGGATGAGGGAGAGGTAGGAAGAAAAGAGGGGGTGGTGGCCCGATGGAGCGAGTCTGCATTTGATTAAAAAGGGGAGGAGTGGGAGGGGTGGGCCCACTAGAGGAGAGATACTGTGACAGTGAATTAACAATACATTAACTCTCTCTCTTTAGTCCATTAGTCTCCTGACACCCAGTACCTTCCACTACCTTCCAGTACCTTCCACTAGCCTGACCTTCTGATTACCAGCTCAATCAGCATGGCTTGAAACTACTGTTGAGACACATTCACGTATGCGCACAGCCACACACACACACACACACACTCGCCCGTTCACCCAACCAACCCAACACAGTCCTGCCCATAAGGCTCTCGGGTCATCACCAGAAATTAATCATTTAGAATGAGCTACCCTATTGATGAGGAGAGAAGGGAAAATATATCCCTGGCTTCAACCCTTTTAAGTACTAGCTGCCGGAAACAAAAGAGGCTAATTAAGTTAGCGCTGTTAGTGTTCAAAGCAAGGTCCCACTGGAGATCAAAGCTAGTGTCAGCCAAGACATAGCGTTGTGACTACTAGTGCACTAATTTTGACCAATGTTCATGGGGCTTTAGTCAAAATGAGTGCAATATATAGGGATTAGAGTTGCACTTTGAGAGGAGTGGCCACGTCACCTTCGGAGAGACGGAACGAGGAAGAGAGAATGCAAGAGAGGAAGAAATGGAGGGAAATTAGCTGTCTATTTTGCACCATGTCGATACAGGGCCAAGGGGAAAGAAAGGAAGGCAGGAAGGAAGGGAGAAATCTGTCAGGTCATATGATCAGGAAAACAACTCCCTCATCTCTCAATTTCTCACCATGTTTGGCCTTGTCTGCCCAATGAGAAATCTTTGATTTTACATGTCTTATTCAAACTGACCAATTAAGGGTTCAAGTGCTTTTAGTGCAGTCAACGTCAAACAACCTCCACTTTCCTCTGATAGAGTCATGAAAGGCCAATATTATAAGAATAACTGTGTGTCCCAAATGGCACACTATTCCCTATATGGTGCACTAGTTTTGACTAGGGCTGTCAAAAGTAGTGCACTAAATAGGGAATAGGGTGCCTTTTGGGACACAGACCCAAGAAAGTCACTCACTAGGGGAGCCTTAGACGGCCAACGCTTTAGTCTAAACTGTTTCTCAGATAGTTTATTGTTCTCAATCAACCTTGAAACAACCTCCTGGGCCCAGAGTCTGTACAAGGCCACGGGTGCTGGCTCCCCTGCTCCTCTCCTCCTCTCATCCCGCTCTCCTCTCCTCTCTTCTCAGAGCTTGTATTAACTTTATAGATCTCTTCTTAGAGGAGCTGTTAGTCTGGCTAGAGAGGAAGAGGGGAAATCAGATCAATAATGCAGGGGAGGAAGTCAACAGGGACAGGATGGGAACTGGCTTTGTGTGGGGAGGGGGGGTACGTGTGTGTGTGTGTGCGTGTGTGTGCACGCGTTTGTGCATATATCTCTATACTTTCCTTACCCTTACATATATTATAGTAGATATAGTTAACATTATAGCCCACCATGTGTTTACACAGTCAGCGCTCATACACACTCTCCCATGTATTCCTGACTTTGTGTGTGTGTATGTGTGTGTGTGCACACGCGTGTGTGGGTGTGGGACTTCAACCCCCATGCATTATTCAAAGCCAGTAGAATAACACTGACAAAAGAACCCATCCCTCAGAGAGCCAGTCAACGCTAAGCCTCAGCTGTCAATCAAGCCGTCTCAGCCTATCAAATCCCTGCTCTCTCTGCCGTGTGGTGATGCAGGACTTATGCTAAATCATGTCTCAGTCAAACTCCCCTGCAGGTGAGCTTTCATCCCACGTTATCTTCCCTTTCATCCTTCACCCCCCTGTCTCTCTCTAGTAACACTCATCCACTGAGACTCATCCGCTGACTCCTATCCATAAACAAGCTGTATTAAATATACAATAACCTAACAACTCTCTTAATAGAACATTGATGTTTTTTGTACTCTTTCATTTCATGTACAGTGTATTTGGAAAGTTTTCAGACCCCTTGACTTTTTTCAAATTTTGCTACATTACAGCCTTATTATAAAATTGATTAAATTATGTTTTCCCCCATAATGACGTAGCGGAAACAGGTTTTTAGAAATGTTTGCAAATGTATAAAACATTTAAAACAGAAATACCTTATTTGCATAAGTATTCAGACCCTTTGCTATGAGACTCATCCTTGAGATGTTTCTACAACTTGATTGGAGTCCACCTGATGTAAATTCAATTGATTGGACATTATTTGGAAAGGCACACACCTGTCTATATAAAAGGTCCCACAGTTGACAGTGCATGTCAGAGCAAAAACCAATCCATGAGGTCGAAGGAATTCCGTAGAGCTAATAGTCCGTAGAGCTCCGAGACAGGATTGTGCCGATGCACAGATCTGGGGAAGGGCACCAAAAAATGTCTGCAGCATTGAAGGTCCCCAAGAACATAGTGGCCTCCATCATTCTTAAATGGAAAAAGTTTGTAACCACCAAGACTCTTCCTAGAGCTGGTCGCCCGGCCAAACTGAGCAATCGGTGGAGAAGGGCCTTGGTCATGGTGGAGACCAAGAACCCGGTGGTCACTCTGACAGAGCTCCAGAGTTCTTCTGTGGCGATGGGAGAACCTTCCAGAAGGACAACCATCTCTGTAGCCCTCCACCAATCAGGCCTTTATGGTAGAGTGGCCAGACGGAAGCCAATCCTCAGTAAAAGGCACATGACAGCCCTCTTGGAGTTTGCCAAAAGGCACCTAAAGACTCTCAGGCCATGAGTAACACTATTCTCTGGTCTGATGAAACCAAGATTGAACTGTTTGGCCTGAATGTGTCAGGCTCTGTCCATAGAGAAGCCTATTTGCTTCTCTATGTAACCATGGTCAGAGTCTGACAGGTCTATTCTTTCTGTACCTGGTAGTGGTTTGCATTGGATCCCTAATTAGAGACAGCTGCTGCGCATTGTCTCTAATTAGGGATCCTACATAGGCTTGTAATTTTCACACTGAGTTGTGGGTCGTTGTCGATTATTTCGCAGTCACGGTGACAGTAAGTGTGCAACATTTTGTTACGTCCGTCTGTTCATTCATGTTTGTTTTGGTGAACGTGACATTGTGTCTATCGTGTTTGTTCAGTAGTTCTTCATTTGTAAATATTTATTATACATTGTAAATTAAAATAAATGTCAAACTACTATCCCTGCGCTGCATTCCCACGTGACAGAATGCCAAGCGTCACGTCTGGAGGAAACCTGGAACCATCCCTATGGTGAAGCATGGTGGTGGCAGCATCATGCTGTGGGGCTGTTTTTCAGTGGCAGGGACTGGGAGACTAGTCAGGATTGAGGGAAAGATGAACGGAGCAAAGTACAGAGAGATCCTTGATGGAAAACCTGCTCCAGAACGCTCAGAACCTCAGACTGGGGCAAAGGTTCACCTTCCAACACGACTACGACCCTAAGCACACAGCCAAGACAATTCAGGAGTGGCTTCAGGACAAGTCTCTGAATGTCCTTGAGTGGCCCAGTCAGAGACCAGACTTAAACCCAATCGAACATCTCTGGAGAGACCTGAAAATAGCTGTGCAGCAATGCTCCCCATCCAACCTGACAGCTTGAGAGGATCGCCAAATACAGGTGTGCCAAGCTTGTAACGTCATACCCAAGAAGACTCAAGAATTTAATCACTGACAAAGTACTGAGTAAAGGGTCTGAATACTTATGTAAATGTTATATTTTTGCTTTGTCATTATAGGGTATTGCGTGTAGATTGATTAGGGAAAAAAAACAATTTAATCAATTTTAAAGCTGTAACGTAACAAAATGTGTAAAAAGTCAAGGCGTCTGAATACTTTCTAAATACACTGTGTGTATTTATTATTTATCACATACAGCATTTGAGTTGATCCCCAGATACAGTGGGGAGAACAAGTATTTGATACACTGCTGATTTTGCAGGTTTTCCCACTTACAAAGCATGTAGAAGTCTGTAATTTTTTATCATAGGTACTCTTCAATTGTGAGTGACGGAATCTAAAACAAAAATCCAGAAAATCACATTGTATGATTTTTAAGTAATTAATTTGCATTTTATTGCATGACATAAGTATTTGATACATCAGAAAAGCAGAACTTAATATTTGGTACAGAAACCTTTGTTTGCAACTACAGAGATCATACGTTTCCTGTAGTTCTTGACCAGGTTTGCACACACTGCAGCAGGGATTTTGGCCCACTCCTCCATACAGACCTTCTCCAGATCCTTCAGGTTTCGGGGCTTGTCGCTGGGCAATTCTGACTTTCAGCTCCATCCAAAGATTTTCTATTGGGTTCAGGTCTGGAGACTGGCTATGCCACTCCAGACTCCGGACCTTGAGATGCTTCTTACGGAGCCACTCCTTAGTTGCCCTGGCTGTGTGTTTCGGGTCGTTGTCATGCTGGAAGACCCAGCCACGACCCATCTTCAATGCTCTTACTGAGGGAAGGAGGTTGTTGGCCAAGATCTCGCGATACATGGCCCCATCCATCCTCACCTCAATACGGTGCAGTCGTCCTGTCCCCTTTGCAGAAAAGCATACCCAAAGAATGTTTCCACCTCCATGCTTCACGGTTGGGATGGTGTTCTTGGGATTGTACTCATCCTTCTTCTTCCTCCAAACACGGCGAGTGGAGTTTAGACCAAAAAGCTCTATTTTTGTCTCATCAGACCACATGACCTTCTCCCATTCCTCCTCTGGATCATCTAGATGGTCATTGGCAAACTTCAGACGGGCCTGGACATGCGCTGGCTTGAGCAGGGGGACCTTGCGTGCGCTGCAGGATTTTAATCCATGACGGCGTAGTGTGTTACTAATGGTTTTCTTTGAGACTGTGGTCCCAGCTCTCTTCAGGTCATTGACCAGGTCCTGCTGTGTAGTTCTGGGCTGATCCCTCACCTTCCCCATGATCATTGATGCCCCACGAGGTGAGATCTTGCATGGTGCCCCAGACCGAGGGAGATTGACCGTCATCTTGAACTTCTTCCATTTTCTAATAATTGCGCCAACAGTTGTTGCCTTCTCACCAAGCTGTTTGCCTATTGTCCTGTAGCCCATCCCAGCCTTGTGCAGGTCTACAATTTTATCCCTGATGTCCTTACACAGCTCTCTGGTCTTGGCCATTTTGGAGAGGTTGGAGTCTGTTTGATTGAGTGTGTGGACAGGTGTCTTTTATACAGGTAACGAGTTCAAACAGGTGCAGTTAATACAGGTAATGAGAAGAGAACAGGAGGGCTTCTTAAAGAAAAACTAACAGGTCTGTGAGAGCCGGAATTCTTACTGGTTGGTAGGTGATCAAATACTTATGTCATGCAATAAAATGCAAATTAATTATTTAAAAATCATACAATGTGATTTTCTGGATTTGTTTTAGATTCCGTCTCTCACAGTTGAAGTGTACCTATGATAAAAATTATAGACCTCTACATGCTTTGTAAGTAGGAAAACCTGCAAAATCGGCAGTGTATCAAATACTTGTTCTCCCCACTGTATGTAGAAAACACGTTTAGAGCATTAAAATGACATGCTATACATTCATAATGCCCTCCTCTCCTCTCTACTGTCAGTCAATATGACCGTCAACACAGATTACTCTCTGGGGTTCTGTCATTGTAGTAATGGGAACGTTGTGGGAAAGTTACGGGAACGTTGTCAAGACTAACACGTTCCTGCCGCGCGCCACTGTCAGGTTTCATTTTTTGGGAGTGTAATGGGAGCGTAACTAGACTGTCAGTCTGTCCGTCATGCGTGACACAAAGACAGATTGGGAATCATATTTTGAGAAATTACATTGTCAAAATGCATGCCTTGTCCCGGCATGGGACAGGTGAATGTGAGGCATTGTTTATATTACGATTTGATAGCAAGTGTCACGTTGGAATGGATTCTACTAACCTTGTCATATCTTTATATTTGTATTGGGTATACTCAAAATTGAAATCTATCCATCTTTACCAATTTGTACCCCATACTGTGTGTGAGCACATGCATTTGTTTGTCTGTGTGTGCATGTGTGTTCGGTGTCTAGGACCTAATGTTAATAGTCTGTTGTGTGTTCGGAGACTAGGGTCTAATGTTAATAGTCTGTTGTGTGTTCGGAGACTAGGGTCTAATGTTAATAGTCTGTTGTATGTTCGGAGACTAGGGTCTAATGTTAATAGTCTGTTGTGTGTTCGGAGGCACCCATCAACCCTGCTCTCCTCTTCTCTCTGCTCCCCCTGTTCTCCATCTTCCTCCACAAATACACTCAGACATCGATCCCTACATCTGGGGACACTAATGACGGCAGAGACTTATATAACAGTGTAGCATAAATACTGTAACATTATACTGTCAGTGATAAAAGCCTGTTGGCTGGGGAAAAGACACAGTGACTTCAGACAGTATTCATACCCCTTGACTTATTCCATATTTTGTTGTGTTAGAGCCTCAATTCAACATTTATTTTTTATTTCTACCCCATCTACACACAATACCCCAAAATGACAAAGGAAAAAATGTGTTTTTAAAATGTTTGCCCATTTATTGAAAATGAAATACAGAAATATCTAATTTATATAAGTATTCACACCCCTGAGTCAATACATGTTACAATCACCTTTGGCAGCGATTATAGCTGTGAGTCTTTTAAAGTCTCGCCATAGATTTTCAAGCCGATTTAAGTCAAAATTGTAACTCGGCCATTCAGGAACATTCAATGTCTTCTTGGTACTGTAAGCAACTCCAGTGTAGATTTGGCATTGCGTTTTAGGTTATTGTCCTGCTGAAAGGTGAATTAAATCTCCAAGTGTCTGTTGGAAAGCAGACTGAACCTTCCTCTAGGATGTTGCCTGTGCTTAGCTCTATTCCATTTATTTGTATCCTAAAAAACTCCCTAGTCCTTGGTGATGACAAGCATACACATAACATGATGCAGCCACCACCATGCTTGAAATATGAAGAGTGGTACTCAGTGATGTGTTGTGTTGGATTTGCCCCAAACATAATGCTTTGTATTCAGGACATAAAGTTAATTTCTTTACCACATTTTTTGCAGTTTTACTTTAGTGCCTTATTGCAAACAGGATGCATGTTTTGGAAATGTTTTATTCTTTACAGGCTTCCTTCTTTTTACTCTGTCATTTAGGTTAGTATTGTGGCCACTCTGTAACTGTTTTAAAGTCACCATTGGCCTCATGGTGAAATCCCTGAGCGGCAACTTTCCTCTCCAGCGACTGAGTTAGGAAGGACACCTGTATCTTTGTAGGGACACCATCCAAAGTGTAATTAATAAGTTCACCATGCTCAAAGGGATATTCAATGTCTGCTTTTTTTTATTTGTACTCATCTACCAATAGGTGCCCTTCTTTGCAAGGCATTGTGGAAAAAGTCAAGGTGTGTGAAAGTTTTCTGAAGGCACTGTATGGCTATATGGCTAAGGTCAGGGTCACTCACACCCTAACTGATAGTAGTTGGGGTGTGAGTGACAGTATAATAGTAGTAAACAGTATAATAGATGTAAACAGTGGTAGTAGTAAACAGTATAATAGTTGTTAACAGTGGTAGTAGTAAACAGTATAATAGTTGTTAACAGTGGTAGTAGTAAACAGTATTATAGTTGTAAACAGTGGTAGTAGTAAACAGTATAATAGTTGTAAACAGTGGTAGTAGTAAACAGTATTATAGTTGTAAACAATATAATAGTTGTGAACAGTGGTAGTAGTAAACAGTATAATAGTTGTTAACAGTGGTAGTACTAAACAGTATTATAGTTGTGAACAGTGGTAGTAGTAAACAAATAATAGTTGTAAACAATATAATAGTTGTGAACAGTGGTAGTAGTAAACAATATAATAGTTGTGAACAGTGATAGTAGTAAACAGTAGTAATAGTTGTAAACCGTATAATAGTTGTATGGCTATATGGCTAAGGTCAGGGTCACTCACACCCTAACTGATAGTAGTTGGGGTGTGAGTGACAGTATAATAGTAGTAAACAGTATAATAGATGTAAACAGTGGTAGTAGTAAACAGTATAATAGTTGTTAACAGTGGTAGTAGTAAACAGTATAATAGTTGTTAACAGTGGTAGTAGTAAACAGTATTATAGTTGTAAACAGTGGTAGTAGTAAACAGTATAATAGTTGTAAACAGTGGTAGTAGTAAACAGTATAATAGTTGTAAACAGTATAATAGATGTAAACAGAGGTAGTAGTAAACAGTATAATAGATGTAAACAGTGGTAGTAGTAAACAGTATAATAGTTGTAAACAGTATAATAGTTGTAAACAGTGGTAGTAGTAAACAGTATAATAGTTGTATACAGTGGTAGTAGTAAACAGTATTATAGTTGTAAACACTGGTAGTAGTAAACAGTATAATAGTTGTAAACAATATAATAGTTGTGAACAGTGGTAGTAGTAAACAGTATAATAGATGTAAACAGTGGTAGTAGTAAACAGTATAATAGTTGTAAACAGTATAATAGTTGTAAACAGTGGTAGTAGTAAACAGTATAATAGTTGTATACAGTGGTAGTAGTAAACAGTATTATAGTTGTAAACACTGGTAGTAGTAAACAGTATAATAGTTGTAAACAATATAATAGTTGTGAACAGTGGTAGTAGTAAACAGTATAATAGTTGTTAACAGTGGTAGTAGTAAACAGTATAATAGTTGTAAACAGTGGTAGTAGTAAACAGTATTATAGTTGTAAACAATATAATAGTTGTGAACAGTGGTAGTAGTAAACAGTATAATAGTTGTTAACAGTGGTAGTACTAAACAGTATTATAGTTGTGAACAGTGGTAGTAGTAAACAAATAATAGTTGTAAACAATATAATAGTTGTGAACAGTGGTAGTAGTAAACAATATAATAGTTGTGAACAGTGATAGTAGTAAACAGTAGTAATAGTTGTAAACCGTATAATAGTTGTAAACATTGGTATTCTCTCTCTCTCTTTCTCTCTCTCTATCTCTCTCTCTCGCTCTCTCTCTCTCTCACTCATTAATTCTGCACCTCTGGTTACATACAGTTAGCTGTGCTCACAGTCATACGTTGTCCTCTCATTACTGTGACGCTAATGCTAATTGAACCGTCGTGTTACCTCCGATTAGCATGCAGCCTCATTGTGTTTGGCTGCCGCGTCTGTTAGCCTCCCGTTGGAGTTAGCACGGCAGAGCGCTTTGATGCCTGTTGTTGCCCAGGAAAGGCATTGTTTACTTTGTCAGAAAGCTCTTCCCCCTGCAGAGAGAGAGACATAACACTGTGCTCCAACACCAACAATCAATGTTTTTAAGTATTGTTTTACCATGTGGTGATACTCTCTATGCTGAAATAATGATGAATGACCTCAGTGGCTGTAAAAGGGAACTCAGGGGCATTGCTGGGACATGCTGTTCCACTGATTGTACATATACTGTAAGGGCATCCAATCATGAGAAAAGGTATTTAAGGTGGCCAATTGCAAGTTGTTGTTCTCTTTGACTCTCCTCTGAAGAGTGGCAACATGGGGGCCTCAAAACAACTCTCAAATGACCTGAAAACAAAGATTGTTCAACATTATGGTTTAGGGGAAGGCTACAAAAAGCTATCGCAGAGATGTAAGCTGTCAGTGTCCACTGTGAGGAACATAGTGAGGAAATGGAAGACCACAGGCACAGTTCTTGTTAAGGCCAGAAGTGGCAGGCCAAGTAAAATATCGGAGAGGCAAAGGCGAAGGATGGTGAGAACGGTCAAAAACAGCCCACAGACCACCTCCAAAGACCTACAACATCATCTTGCTGCAGATGGTGTCACTGTGCATCGTTCAACAATTCAGCGCACTTTGCACAAGGAGAAGCTGTACGGGAGAGTGATGCAGAAGAAGCCTTTTCTGCACACACGCCACAAACAGAGTCGCTTGAGGTATGCAAGTGCTGGTACTGGGAATCTTGTTAAAGTTGAGGGTCGCATGGATTCCACTCAATATCAGCAGATTCTTGGGAATAAAGTTGAAGAATCAGTCACAAAGTTGAAGTTACGCCGGGGCTGGATATTTCAACAAGACAACGACCCAAAACACTGCTCAAAATCTACCCGGGCATTTATGCAGAGGAACAAGTACAATGTTCTGGAATGGCCATCCCAGTCCCCAGACCTGAACATCATTGAGAATCTGTGTGATGATTTGAAGCGGGCTGTCCATGCTCGGCAACCATCAAACCTAACTGAACTGGAGATGTTTTGTAAGGAGGAATGGTCCAAAATACCTTCATCCAGAATCCAGACACTCATTAGAGGCTATAGGAAGTGTCTAGAGGCTGTTATTTTAGCAAAAGGAGGCTCTACTAAATATTGATGTGATTTTTCTGTTGGGGTGCCCAAATACATGCACCTGTCTAATTTTGTTTTGATGCATATTGCACATTTTCTGTTAATCCAATAAACCTAATTTCACTACTGAAATATTACTGTGTCCATCAGTTATTTGATAGATCAAAATGAAATTGCTGATCCAAACACCCAATTATTTATAAATGGAAATCATGGAAATTGTCAGGGGTGCCCAAACTTTTGCATACGACTGTAGATAAAGATGTGTAGTGAAAATGCATCTTATGGTAGCAATATTGGAAGAGCACTAACTTGCCTTTTGGTAGGCCGTCATTGTAAATAAGAAGTTAAATAAAGGTTCAATAAATTTAAAAATTTAACGTATATAGTTTGTGACTGAGTCAACCACCAAGTTTCCGGAGGCTTTGGTGTGCCTGCCCGTGGAGCTCTTTGCACCCAGGGCACGTGCAGTGGTGTCTGTACCCAGTGGAGAGTACCTCTCCCCTTGGTGCGGGGGACTGGCTCTCCCCCCTCCTCGATGTACCTCAGTGGAGGGGCTCCTGGTTTCCAGGCTGACGGAGGCAGAGGGAAGGGGACAAGGCTGGCAGGTGACGGGGGTGTCAAGACGGAACGGACCACTGCTTGCAGGTTGCCTCTGAACTGTCACCATGATGGGCTAGGTGGGCTTGGGAGGACTGGGGGACTGACCCCCACTACATGTTTCCCACCATCCCTCACTGTCACACAGCACTGTCACCCGGACACACATGCACGGATACACACACACACAGCTATACACACATATGCACACACACAGCAACAGAGAGGTGGCCTGCCTCTGTCTGCCAGAACGTGAACTAGACACAGGATGTGATACAGGGACTTGACACCACAGACGGGGAGAGGGAGAAGAAGAGGAAAGAGACTGGGAACGAGGAGGAAGAGTGAGAGGGGAAAGAGAGAGAAGAAGAGGGCCAGAAGAAGTGAGACAATGATTTATTCAGAGTGGAGAGCAACTGAATGGAGAAAAGAGTTGGAGACATATGGAGATGAATAAGAGTGGAAGAGAGAGAAAGAAAGAGAGAGAGAGAGAGAGGCATAAGGGTTACATAAATTCACAGAGAAGGAGGATGAGAGATGGCCAGGTGGAGGACATAAATTCTACTTCATGAGGCACTCTGGCTAAGCTCAGAGCCGACACACACTCGCTTCCAGTACCTATCAATCTATCTATCTATCTTATACACGCATACACACACGCGCGCGCACACACACACACTTGCGTTGAGTAATGAGGCCATAAGAGCAGTGTCAGGAAGAAGGTGCTTACTCAGGTGGCAATATTACAGCAGCTCAGCTTCCAACACTGCAGCTACACCAGGAAACGTTGTAACAAACATGTAATAACCATATAACTTAATCCGCCGGTAACAAGCATCTAATCTCTGTCGACATTCTGCCAGTAATCTTCGTGACTCGGGTTGTCATTTAGATTTCTTTACAAGGCCTAAGCCTCTTGTCTAATCAGCAGTTGTGTGCATTGTTACACAGTGTGTGCGCGACAAAAAAACGGAATGAATTCAAAAGCGAACAATTCATTGCTTTGAATGTGATCAGACAGCGACACAAAATGCTCCCGCATTTAGGAAACATACAGAGTTAGATACATTAAATGGAGGAGCTGCTATTATGTTGGGCATGCTTTGTCTAGCCTGCCCGTGAATACTTTAGAAAAGTGATATTATCCAAAAACCTTTTTCTCCACTGAGCTTCTCTCACTTAAAAATGATTTATCAAATCTCCCCTCGGTGTCCTTACTGTAAGAGGGTAATCTACCCCCTTCGGCTATGGTACACCATAAAGCCATAAATATGTGGGGTTGATATTGATTTGTTCGGATCAATATTATCATGTATCACTGTCGGGGGCTATACACTTAACATACTACGATGGACACCCCGATAGAGCAACGCACAAGTGCGCCCTTGCCCATAGGAAGTCCGTTCACCCTCCTCTCCAGTGTCCTCTTGTATAAACCTAAGGGTGTGGATGCACCACAGACTTAACAAACACTTATTTTTTCAAAACAATCTCTTCTTTTTTGAAAAGTGATACATTCTGTATGTTATGACGATACACTTGTGTGTTCTTTGAAGTAGGCCTTTTGGTTATTGGCCATTTGATCTCCGGGCTTTTGTTGTCACCGTGGTAACAGGATAGATGTGATGTTGATATCGGAGCCACTTGGATTCATTCTTCCTTATCTTTGATGTTCATCTCTGCTTTGTCTCGTTACACTGACCCAGTCTACTGTGGAATTATTAGTGATAATGTGTTGTTTTGGAGCCACTGTGGTCTAGCCTGGTTTCTGATCTGTTTGTGCTGTCTTGCCAACCCCTATGTGTGACAATTATTATAGGAGTTGGCAAGATGGCACAAAGTGATCTGAAACCAGGTCAGCTGTAGTCAGGGCACCCCAGTCCAAAGAATATGACTGAATCTTCTCAGTCACTGTTGTGTACTCACTGTTGTCCCTCTAAAGTTCTCGCCCTGCTAGCTGATGAGCCTGTCCTCCTCTAGCTCCTCCCACCAGCCCCCTCAGCTGTATATCACATCACACCCCGAGGTGAACCTGTCTCCTCACCCCCCACAGAGCTAACTCTAATAACTCCTTCACCCCCAAACCAGGGACCGTACCCCCAGCCTTCCCCCTGATCACCACACATCACCAACAGACAGTAAGACGATGGAATAAAATGGCCAAGGTATTATACACAGTGTGTTCTGATGACAGGGTCACACAGCAAGACAGATAAACCTGTTTAATAAACGCCGGGCCTGATGGGATCTAGCCGGGCCACGGTACATCATATAAAGAGACTAACGCGGCGCCGCCAGACAGACCCAGAAGGGGTCTCAGATGAAGGAACTTGTTGCCAGGGTTTTTGACAGTTGCTGAAATTGCATTGCGAGTCTGAAAGGAGAAGGGCCGTCAGTGGGGAAAGAAGGCTGCGGTGTGTGTTTACCAGGGGCGGAATCGGCGTGGAAGGTGTGCATGTCCGTGAGTGCATGTGTGTATGTCTGCAGGTTGATGTAGCAGTGTGTCTGTCTGTCTGGGGTGTGAATGGATGGTGGCTGCAGGGAGGCAGGTGGCTGGTGACTAGACATGCTGATGACACGCTGTCTGACATCACGCTGTTTTGACTCGGACAGTTCATCACCTGGAGTAGTTCACTGGGGCACATTTTTAATGCACAGACGCACACACCCTAATTTTCCGCTTGGTGGGGCTGTAGGGGCATGCTGCGGGGTTCTTGGCCCTGGGGCAGCAGCTCAGTCACAGGGAGCTGCCTCTACACCGAGGGGTAATGGGGTCACAGCCACTGATCCAGGTAATAACTTCAGCACCCTGGGACTGGGACTCCTACTCTCTGTCTGTCTTAATGATGTCAGAGGGGAAGGGGCCAGGGGGTTAGAGAGGACCTAGTCAGGGGTGAAGGGGATAGGGGGTTAGAGAGGACCGAGTCAGGGGTGAAGGGACTAGGGGGTTAGAGAGGACCTAGTCAGGGGTGAAGGGACTAGAGGGTTAGAGAGGACCGAGTCAGGGGTGAAGGGACTAGAGGGTTAGAGAGGACCTAGTCAGGGGGGAAGGGGCCAGGGGGTTGGAAGAGTCTGGGTAGAAATGTCTCATTTGTGGAGTAGTAGTATTCTGCTTTATGTTATGGCTCCTGGAGTCACCTAGATGACCTTACAGCGCTACAGTATATCTCATAGCACAGTATGATATTATCCAGTGCATTTTTATACCTTATATGTACAGTGATTGCCTGGCTAATGTATGGGGTTCAGCCACTCAGAGACACATGCATAATCATCAGTGAGGAATATGTAACGGTGCCCTGTTTTTCCCCTGCTCTTCCATTAAGTATAATTTAGATAGTTAACCCATCAGTATGTGATGGTGAACAGTCGACCTCTAACCTCGCTCAGATGTAGAGTGCATATTGAAGTGTGAATGTGACATTGCTGATGGAGCACCGAGTCTTGGCCAGCCTCTGGAAAGTTAATAGGTTTCATTTCCCTCTCCACTTGACCTTTTCTGTTCCACCCAGCATTAAATATGCATTACACCTAAAGTGTCTCACCACAGCATGCTACATCCGCACCTCACCCCCAACCCTCCTCACCCCCCTCACCTCAGCTCCTAACCCTCCTCACCTCACCCCCCAATCCTCCTCACGCCCCCTCACCTCACCCCCCCAACCCTCCTCACACCCCCTCACCTCAACCCACAAACCTCCTCACCCCCCTCACCTCACAACCCTCCTCATCTCACCCCCCAACCCTCCTCACCCCCCTCAACTCACCCCCAACCCTCCTCACCCACTCTCCTCACCTCCCAACCCTTCTCACTTCACCTCACCTCACCTCACCTCACCCCACAACCCTCCTCAGCCCCCTCACCTCACCCTTCAACCCTCCTCACCCGTCACCTCACCTCACAACCCTCCTCACCTCACCCCACAACCCTCCCCACCCCCCTCACCTCACCTAACCCCCCAATCCTCCTCACCCCCCTCACCTCACAATCCCCTCACCTCACCCCCCAACCCTCCTAACCACCCTCACCTCAGCCCAACCCTCCTGTAGATTAGTAGAGTAGAGTACTGTATAGTAGAGTACTGTAGAGAAGAGTTCTGTAGAGTACTGTAGAGTAGAGTATTATATCGTAGAGTTATGTAAAGTAGAGTACTGTAGAGTAGAGTACTTTAGAGTAGAGTACTGTACAGTAGAGTACTGTAAGGTAACGTACTGTAGAGGAGTATAGTAGAGAATCATATTACGTGTTGATTTACTTTCCGTTATGAATAGTAGGCTAGCATTAAAGCTAGATTTGTTTGCGTGTTTACTAGGGACATGAAAGGGTCATAATCTTGTTGGAAATGCTGGCAAATCCTCCTCCTATTTCTAATTGTGTCACATTATCAAAGGCTTCAGGAAACAAGAGTGAAGATTAGTTCCATTCAACCACCAATCTAATCCTTTCATGGGTCTCTCTCTAAACATGTCCCTACCAGCATCTAATAGCTGTTCATTCAAGTTCAAATAGATGTTTGATGTATAATTGTCTGAGGGAGGATATCCCCATCAGTTTTTATTTATTTATTTAGCTCTTTAGATGCTTACTCGTTAGATGCTTGTGTTTTTAACTGACTAGAGTGTGTTGGTTGTAAATATTGGACAATGACATTTGCGTTAGATTTGTAATAGATCCGTGGGCGTTCATACGAGGTGAGCAAGCTTAAGACTCTCACAGCTTTCAATGCGAACTGTTGTTTCACAAGACCCTTATGATGACAATATATGATACAACCAAATATTCTGCTGATGGTACCGTATACAGTTTACTGCAGACAGTGATGTTGTATAGAATCTTTATAGTATAGTTGGCAAGTTCTCGTTTATATTCCTTAAAACAAAAGTGGTATTACTGCTATTACTGCCTAACTGACACAGTTGGAGTTTTGCAAGGATACTGTATATGGTTTGGTAAAAACAGATGTATCTACTGTAGCTTAGCTACGACAACACAGAGAAGCTGTGAACAGTCTAGGCCTGCAATCTGCCTCCCTCATACGGAGCATATTGGCGCTGTTATCTCCCACTAACCTCTGATTAGAGTTCTCTGCTAACCGCCGCTACTGCTCACTGGCCACGTCTGAACGGTTGCCAAAGCGGGGCAGTGGCGCAGAGAGGGAAAGATACGAGAAAGAGGGGAAGGTAGTAGGGGGAGAGTGAGGGAGGAGAGAGAGAGGGGGAGAGGCTGAATTCAGAAATGAGCAAGTGGCTTTCAATACAGAGTCACACAGACCGTCATGGATAGCTGTACCCCAAAGTACCCCAAGTGGCTGGGAGGGAGGGAGGGAGGGAGGGAGGGAGGGAGGGATGTGGAGCAAATTGAGATCACTCCCAGTATGATTGATCTTCAATATTCCCCAAATATTCCTCCATGTTCCATGGCTCATTTGCATAACGAGAAAAACAAATTGCCACCCAGCTCTTCTAATGGACTGATTTACTTCACTAATGATAATGTATTAATGAGCCCAAACCTGTCAGGTGCTCCGAGGATCACTCATCATCTGGCATCGCCATATTCATCAGACGCCTAATCATGTCCACATCTTGTTACATCACAAAAATACACTTACAGAAAAATACACACTCAACTATGTATGCTCAACACAAGTACTCAAAGAACATACAATAAATATCCTCTCTCCCGCTCTCTCTCGCTCTCTTTCTTTCTCTCTCTTGCTCTCTCTCTCTCTCTGTCTCTCTCTCTCTCTCTCTCTCTCTCTATCTCTCTCTCTCTCGCTCTCTCGCCCTCTTCAGCACAATGACAGATGTTTCCTGTGTGCTCAGGCAGAGCTCTGAACATGTCATTGTGAAGACATCACATGGCCCATCATTTACAGGCGCTACATGGCCCATCATTTACAGGCGCCACGCGAGTCCCACAGAGATGATGTCATAAAACGTGGCTGTATAAAGCCATCAGGGCATTACGAGCGCCCTTGTTTATGACTCCTAAAAGCAGTGCCCTATTAAATTAAAGTGCACACGTGTTAAAGGGATCCATGTCAGATTTCACAGACACATGCTACCCCATAGCTTTCAGACCCTAAAATGGCAACCTTGAGAAACCCCTCTATTGATCTTGATTGCACCGCTAGCCAAAGTGCCCTCTGTGGTCGGACCGTACCATTACCGGGTGGTATTCATTCAGGTTCACTCTAATCACAAACTGAACCACTCTGAGAAGGATAGAGGAAGAAGTTGTTAGATTTGACACTTGTGAGGTTTTATGAAAGTCTTCTGGCAGGTGAGCTAACAGCATGCAGTAGAGCTGCCTCTCCTAAAGAAGCTTTCTGAGCTACCAGGCAACAGGACTGGTTCTCTCCCCCTACAGCGCTCTGCATGGTACCATTATTCACCTCTCTGTCTCACCCGTCTTCTTCTCTCTGTATAATTCGGTGTAACTAACACACACACACGCACGCTCACGCATAGACACACATAGACACTGGTGGCGAGAACCAACCCATATCCAACACACCCACCCCAAATGTATCAGTGCTGAATCAAATATACACAACACTCATGCAGGTACAAGCACTCAGATGGGTGTGTGTAGGAGTGTATAGGTGTGTATTCTCTAGGGGGTTTTGTGTCTGTGGGGCTTATTAAATCAATAGTACAAAAGGGGACAGGAGGCCTGATGGAGAACACAAAGGGAAGCTCTCTGATTAAAGCCTTCTCAGACCTGCTTAGCGGAGGAGCTGAGAAAAAGAAGATTGAAAAGCCTCTGAATGATTGTTGCCTTCCCTAAATCTCCTCTCTTCTGTTCTCTCTCCTCCCTCTCTTCTTTCACTCCGAAGCAGATTACTTCTTCTTCCGTTCTGTCTGCTGGGCTTCTTTTCTCCACGCTAGGTCGCTTAACTTCACAATGCAGACACATCTCGTCCTCGTCCTCGCCTCCCAGAAGTCCCTTCACTCATTCTCTCTGAGGACTTGCTCTCTGTGGGATTTGCTATTAATTGCTTGAAAACTTTGTTTGAATCAACAAGGATTAAAAATAATACGTTTTACGGGGATTTAATGGAGGATGAGGTTAGGGGTTATAGTGGAGCGTCCGGGCACGGAACGGAAAGTACAGTACAATGGTATTTTGGTGATTGATATAACGTTTCATGAGAATATATCCGTACTAGCCTGGTACCAGATCTGTTTGTGCTCTTGCCAACTCCTATGGCCCTATGGCTCCTATATCCCAGAACTGGGATCAGGCTTTATCCATACAGTACTACAGCTGGGTCACACACTAAGGGCCTTTCTTGACTTTCTAATTTACCCAGATGTCTGTACTCTTAACCCAGGTGTCTGTACTCTTTACCCAGGTGTCGGTACTCTTTACCCAGGTGTATGTGCTCTTTACCCAGGTGTCTGTGCTCTTTACCCAGGTGTCTGTACTCTTTACCCAGGTGTCTGTACTCTTTACCCAGGTGTCTGTACTCTTTACCCAGGTGTCTGTACTCTTTACCCAGGTGTCTGTACTCTTTACCCAGGTGTCTGTACTCTTTACCCAGGTGTCTGTACTCTTTACCCAGTGTTCCCAGCCTCTCTGTGTGAATATCTGTGTGACTGTCTCATGGGAGTTAGAGGCGTTCCCTACCTATACCTGCTGCTGAAATACTACAGCTATTTAGATGTTCTTAGTAATGGCATGGCTTTGGGGAAGTAAACCAGCAGCAGCACCTTGTCAACAGATACTAGTGTGTGGAAATGTGAACTACAGAATTCTCCCAGGGACAAAAGGAGAGAGAAGGAGGGAGTTAGGTCTATTTACCAACCCACATAATATAATGGGAATGGATTAGACCACCTGGCCTTGGATTAAGAGGGGGGTAATCAATCCCTTGCTCCCCATCCCCGCCCCCCACCTGCACTTGGCACTGCCCATGAATGCCCCTCATTAAGAAGGCCTCACAAAGACAGAGCCTGTCCCCCTTCTCCCAACAGAGCAGCTCCACTTCCACAATAGAGGCAGCCATTGTTTTAGGGTTGTCCAGTCACAGTGAATGGCCAGTCTCAGTGGATAAAGCTCTAGGAGAAATATGATGAATGCCTCCATAATAATATCACCCCAAGTATTTCCACTTCTTTCTCACAGGTAACTAACATTCTTCTGGTTTCCCAGGTGCTCAGCAGGTGGGACAAGCCATGTGAACAAGGCTCCAATGGGGTTGACTGAAGGCTGAGATGGGTGTTACTGTGAATAACGTACCCCCTCTGTTACTTTGTGTTCCCACAGGTGCACCAGGAAGGAGAAATGTGAGCGATCGGCCGAGCCCCGGCGGTTCGCCTCGGACATCAAGCAGTGCGTCCGCCTCAGTGTCCACCCCAGCAACATCTCAGTGTCCCAGTTCAGTGTCACGGTGAGTGGTGACCGCTTCGCACGGTCAAAGCACGGTCAAAGCACGGTCAACACATTACTTCCTCCTGGGTCCTGTCCACTAGGCAAAAAAAACAACAGAAAACCTTTTGAAACTGAACAATGTAATATTGGCATTCTTATTGGACATCTTCAGATAGTGCCTCCTCCGTTTTGAAATGTTTTCTCTCATTTCGTGCCCCACTGAACCTGAACCTGGTCTAAAATGAAAAGGAAGTACCTGGCACAATGACCGATATTATTGCATTTTAGTACACTTACAGTTACTATGGTGACCATAAACCATATCGGAGTGCAATATACCATCATCTGGTATTGGAATGACTGAATGAGCGGTCACATCTGAAAAAAAGAAGAAACAGCACGCCCAACTATTTAAGTGGTCCAATGAACCATGTCATAGTTGAAAGTATTGATGTTGTGCCTCACTAACACGATTAAGCCTGGGGAATCATCTTTGGCCAATGGGCATAACGTAATTATCCCCTCATATTTCACAGGGCCTTACAGATCTGTCCATCTAGGCCAGGGTTTCCCATAGCATTACCTCATTCCACCTAACCATCATCTAATCATCTATATATTTCATCTGTGTTCTGTCTCTGTTTATCTAGACAACATGTTATTATTGTTAGCTTCCAGGCTTCCACAGACTGCCACGTAATGATCAGTGATACTGGGTGTTATATAGACGCTGTGTAGCTCCTGGTCTGGTATTGTTAATGGAATCACTGGGATGATGCTCTTTTGTTGGCATTAAAAGGGGGGGGATGACATCGTAGTAAACATAACACTGGTTATAATAATGACATAAGTTCCATCCGATAGATAGATAGATAGATAGATAGATAGATAGATAGATAGATAGATAGATAGATAGATAGATAGATAGATAGATAGATAGATAGATAGATAGATAGATAGATAGATAGATAGATAGATAGATAGATAGATAGATAGATAGATAGATAGATAGATAGATAGATAGATAGATAGATAGATAGATAGATAGATAGATACTTTATTGATCCCCGAGGGGGAAATTTATTTGTCAGGCAGCTACAACAAAACATAGGGCAGGTGCAAAATGCCAGAACGAAAATACACAAAAGACAGATACACGGTACCTGATACATAGAGCGGCAGTATGAAAAAGTATAGAAATACAAGATATCTGGAGTGCAAAAAAGCTATAAAAAGACATAGTATGGGTGGTTGGCTGAATATCTACACTATACATTGGTGGATGTTGGATGGTTAACTATACTATACAGGTCGATGGCAGCGAAATACTTCAACAGCTGATCTGATATTGTGTATCGAATCAGCTGTGATTGTGTTATGTTGCTGGCACTAAACACCTCTCCCTCCACACTAGAGGTATCTACTGGTCAGTCTGCTGCCTTAACACCTCTCCCTCCACACTAGAGGTATCTACTGGTCAGTCTGCTGCCTTTAACACCTCTCCATCCACACTAGAGGTATCTACTGGTCAGTCTGCTGCCTTAACACCTCTCCATCCACACTAGAGGTATCTACTGGTCAGTCTGCTGCCTTAACACCTCTCCATCCACACTAGAGGTATCTACTGGTCAGTCTGCTGCCTTAACACCTCTCCCTCCACACTAGAGGTATCTACTGGTCAGTCTGCTGCCTTAGGTTGCTGTATGACAGTATGAGTCCTGCTGAGCTGGGCAGCTCCTTTGAGGGATGCTGTGTGTGTATGTATGTGTACTCTCTCCTCTCTCCCTCTGTGTTGTGTCGTGTCAGTAAACCAATCAAAGCAGGCTGTAGCCTCTCCCTCTTTCTCCCTGTGTTATCCCGGCGCCACACACCAAGGGCCAATCAGATTACTGTAAACAAACAATCCCCAGGAAACTAGCCAAAACCGTCTCTTTAGAATCACACCACCAACTGGTTATGGTGAACAGGAAATGGACTGGACACCTCGGTTAGAGGGTATCTGTTTTCTCAGCTACCATTGGATTGGTGTTTCTGGTGGATATGTGTGACGGCAGAAAAATGTCCAACAGGTCTCTTTAGCTTTGTTCATGCTTTGAACTAAATTCCATGTACGTGTACGTGGCTGGATGTATGTGTCCTTTGGGACTAGAGTGTAGAACAGTACTCCAATAAATGCAATATAGTTCATTTAAAACATCCACCTGTCCATTTAAGGCAGTGGTATTCAAACTTTTTCAGCTGGGACCCCATTTTTCCACCGGAATTTCTGGGGACCCCATTCTTTTCGCAGTAATTATTCATGAATTTATAAATGTTGTACTGTTCATTTTAACCCCCGTTTTTTTTTAAATGAAATGTTTATTTTGATGACTCCCCCCCCCCCCCCCCCCCGACTTTAAATATCAATGATCTATGGTGTCATATTTTAATCACATTTTATACATAATGGGGATATGAGATCGCTTTTAATCTCCACTGGCCAAGTATATAAACGTAAATCAGGAATGGTAAGGTCATGTACAGATAATACTCTCAGGGCACTGACTGAACATTCAGCTCCATAGGTGTAGTAATAATAATAATAATAATAATATTCATGGAGAGCGAGAGTGTGTATACACACACACACACACACACACACACACACACACACACACACACACAGCCTTGGAGTTTGAGCTTTGAGAGTGTTTAACCTTTCTCTACGCAAGAGATCTCCCATCCAATTGATTGGTTAGAACGTTAGCAGGCAGACAGACTGGGCGGGCAGGCAGGCAGGCAGGCAGGCAGGCAGGCAGGCAGGCAGGCAGGCAGGCAGGCAGGCAGGCAGGCAGGCAGGCAGGCAGGCAGGCAGGCAGGCAGACAGACAGACAGACAGACAGACAGACAGACAGACAGACAGACAGACAGACAGACAGACAGACAGACAGACAGACAGACAGACAGACAGACAGACAGACAGACAGACAGACAGACAGACTGGGCGGGCAGGCAGGCAGGCAGGCAGGGCCAGTCCTTGACCTTTTAGTTATTAAATATTTGTTTAAAAAGATAAGCTGGAGCCCTCTACGTTTTGGCCATTGAAACTAGAGTTTCTCTCATAAAAGCATTGACATGTTTTTTTCTTTACTTCCCCATTAGCTTTTCCTCTTCCATTAGTTTTACAGTATCTGGGGGGCTGTTGTCTATAGATATAAAGACTATCTAAAGCAGGTGGTAGTAAACTGACCAGATCGCTCCCTGTTGAAATAAAATACCATCCTAATAGCTTCGCAGAGGAGGTCTGGACTCTACTGTTAGAGTATATTGCTGTAGGTCTGTATTCGCATGCCTCCAGAAGGAGGAGAGAAGATAATGACTTGTCACCCGGCTGTTTGTCTCTCACTACAATTCAAATATTCTCACATTTTGTGACAATAGATGTATTCACACCTTGTAATAGGATTCCTAAAGGCATATGGAATCTCCCACTCTGTTCTCAGACAACCATGTATTTTTACAGTATGATGCATCTTATATTCAGCTGTCATAATCTGCCACAGTCATAAAAGGGGGCATATACAGTATGCATCTAAATGAACCAACACCAGATCACCATCCTCCTCTTTATGTCACCGTGGCAACACAAGCCAATACAATCTTTCACATCATATCCTCCACGCGAGACGCAGTGTATTAAGGAGAGACGCGAGAACCTATTTATCTCCGTGTGTGTGTGTGTGTGTGATTCAATTGAGACCGAACACAGCTTATTTTCCTATTCATGTTTCGGCACGGGCGGCTCGGGTTAGGGCCGTGACTGCTCCAAATGTAATTGAAGAAAACTTGTGCCACATTTCCTCCTTAAAATGAAAAATAAATGAAATGGGAAGAGGGGCGTGTCTCTCCTCTACTGTAATAGGGAAGCTCCTGTATCTGTACGGTGCCGAGCGACCGCCTAAGACTTTTCATTAAACACTAAACAGCAATATAAAAACAGTCCAGGTCAGCCCTTCTCTGGCGCCGTATCACAAATGTGCTGCAGCCAACAGCAGAATGGATGCAAGGCCACCTCTCTTCGCCACCTCGACCCGTGCTTTCCATCAACATTTATATTTTGGTCTTGACCCCCCTTCACCTGCCCCCCCACCCCACCTCTTTCTCTCCTTCCTTTTCTCATTTCCTCTCCCTTTCCCCCTAGCTCCTCCACTTCCTCCTTCCTCCTCTCCCTTTCCCCCTAGCTCCTCCCCTTCCTCCTTCCTCCTCTCCCTTTCCCCCTAGCCCCTCCCCTCCCTCCTCCCCCCTCCCTCTCTCTCTTGCTGGTCTTTTCTCCCAGTCCGACCCAGGTGTCAGGGCACATGCACTCGTAGATGTGGGATGTGAAATTTGCGCGGCCTGCCGCAGGGCATGGTGGGTAGCCCGGGGGGACAGAGCAAGGAGGTCATTGGCCTCCAACTGTTCACCAAATGACAAACAGTCAAAGAGTCGACAGCAGGCTTTGTAAAACACAGAGTTGATGCTCAACAAACATGTCCTGCTGTCTACTTCTCTCATTGCCTTTTTATTCTCTCTCTCTCCCTCACTCTTTCTCCCTCTCCCTTACTCTTTCTCCCTCTCCCTTACTCTTTCTCCCTCTCCCTCACTCTTTCTCCCTCTCCCTCACTCTCCCTCACTCTCTCTGACTCTCTCTCTCTCATGTCCATTGAAAAGGCATTAATGTCAGAATGAGTTGATGGATGGGTGAGTCAGTGAGAGCCGTAGATGGTCCTCTGGACGTCTGGACAGGAAACACTTCCTGTCATGTTGATGTTTCTGTTGACTGTTGTGATATGCTATTATAGAGAGCATCCCAAATGCCAGCATTTTTCCTATATAGTGCACTACTTTTGACCCGAGCCCTATGGGCCACCTGGTCAACAGTAGTGCACTACATAGGGATTAGGGTGCTATTTGGGACACCAGAGCCTATACTGATGTGTGATGTGGTGGTCATGTAGTGGTGATGTAGGGTGAACTGCTACTCACTGAACCCTCAATGTTGTATTATGGTGTTTACACTCAATGTTGTGTCTTTATCATGGTATGGCGTTTACCCTCAATGTTGTGTCTTTGTCATGGTATGGTGTTTACCCTCAATGTTGTGTCTTTATCCTGGTATGGCGTTTACCCTCAATGTTGTGTCTTTATCCTGGTATGGTGTTTATCCTCAATGTTGTGTCTTTATCCTGGTATGGCGTTTACCCTCAATGATGTGTCTTTATCCTGGTATGGCGTTTACCCTCAATGTTGTGTCTTTATCATGGTATGGTGTTTACCCTCAATGTTGTGTCTTTATCCTGGTATGGCGTTTACCCTCAATGTTGTGTCTTTACCATGGTATGGCGTTTACCCTCAATGTTGTGTCTTTATCCTGGTATGGCGTTTACCCTCAATGTTGTGTCTTTATCCTGGTATGGCGTTTACCCTCAATGTTGTGTCTTTATCCTGGTATGGTGTCTACAGGGGATCCTTACCCCCCCAGCTATATTCACTCCTATCTCCCACATCTATACCTCCACCATCAGATGACACTATAAAGTAATCTATTCCATCACATTCTACAAATAGATTATCCCCCAATTATACACATTTTCACTCCATTTTAGTGATTTTTATCTAACCGATGTTCTTATCTAGAGCGGCTTACAGTAGTGAGTGCAAACATTTTCATACTGATCCGCCAAACCTGGTGTTGCAAGTGCCATGCTCTACCAACTGAGCCACACGGGACCACTCAATCCCCTCCCTCTCCTCCGCTCTTCTCCCCTGATGCTATATGTAACCCTCCTCTCTCTCTTTCCACAGCTGATCCTGGAGGCCCATAACGTCCCAGAGTTGTCTGCAGGGGTCAACTGTACCTTTGAGGACCTGGCTGAGATGGACGGTCTGGTGGAGGGGAACCGCATCAAGTGCAGCTCGCCTGCCGAGAAGGAGGTGCCCCGAATCATCGTAGACAAAGGTCTGTGGCATAAGATAGCTGACTGATTACAGACAAATAACCAGTTTTTTCATTTAAGTATGTTTATTTTTTCCGTGGGTTACATGAGTGTATCGACACTAATGGAGGTGTTACTGATGAAGCCAAAAAACACTAACTAGTTTAAGTATGAGGCCCAAACACTAACTCGTTAACCCAGTGAGCTGCTAAATTTGGGTCCCAGAGTGGCCTGGGGTTACGAGGGCTTACGTTACCCGTTACCCATCGTAGCCCAGAAGCCCTCGGAGCAGGGCTCTAGGATGTGTTTTGTCATCCAATCAACCGCCATTACAGAGCATCAGGGTTTATTTACTCTTTCACCGAGGAGGTATGCAGTCAGAACCTACAGAGACATGTGGGACCCGAACAGCCCTGAGCGTGGGCAGATCACTCCACCTCTACGGGACTCATTTCGAAGTCAAAGTGAGGGGGAGGAGCGGTTAATCCCATTGCCACCGAGCTGAGGAAACAAACATTCATACAACATTCATTCGCCAAGATAAGATAAAGAGAGCGCCTTCACTACTCTTTCTTGTCCCTCTCTCATCCTTCGCTTTTCTCCTCTTCGACGTGGTTGGTTAACCCGGGTATAATTGAAAAGTGCTCACATCTGGGCAGCTGTCTGGAGGACTGGTAATCTTTCATAATACCCAGACGTCTCCGTGTGGAGATAATGAAGACGTTACGCTAACACCTCCTCAAAAGAAGTAAGGGAACGCTACCTGCTGCTTCACGTTGGCCACGCTAACGCCTCCTCAAAATAAATAGGATCTATAGTCTGAATGTCAACCCTGAATTGTTCCTCCTACAAATACTCTACAGATGTTTATTTGTTTACCGCATTTAGCAAATGGCTTTTAAATAATTTGCACAACATCAGTCTTCATAGTGAATGAACAGGAGCTGGAGAGAAAGCTGCTACCGTAATCTGCTTTAGTGGAGAGAGAAAGCTGCTACCGTAATCTAAAGGCCTTAGAGGAGAGAGAAAGCTGCTACTGTAATCTAAAGGCCTTAAATGAGAGAGAAAGCTGCTACTGTAATCTAAAGGCCTTAGAGGAGAGACAAAGCTGCTACTGTAATCTAAAGGCCTTAGAGGAGAGAGAAATATGTTACTGTAATCTAAAGGCCTTAGAGGAGAGAGAAAGCTGCTACTGTAATCTAAAGGCCTTAGAGGAGAGAGAAATCTGCTACTGTAATCTAATGGCCTTAGAGTAGAGAGAAAGCTGCTACTGTAATCTAAAGGCCTTAGAGGAGAGAGAAAGTTGTTACTGTAATCTAAAGGCCTTAGAGGAGAGAGAAAGGTAATTCACACGGAGAGTTCCGTTGTTGACGTTGAGGCTAGGCTTGCGTCCCAAATTCCACCCATTTCTCTATGTAGTGCGTTTGGCCAGAGCCTGGTCAAAAGTAGTGCACACATAGGGAATAGGGTGCCATTTGGGATGCAGTCTAGGAGAACCATACACTAGCTAAATTAGCAGATTACTGACTTTATGGCGGTGGGCTCGTTTGGGTGAGAGCCCAACGGTGGGATTGTGTACGGCATGGCATGAATAATAACACCTATAAGCATTGGAGGAGATGAGAGGGAGCCGGGCAACCAGGCCACCATGAAATTACAGGGCTGAGGGACCCACTGAGGCCTAACACACACTAAACCCCTGCTTACAGTACAGAGGGGGACACACTTACACTGCACATGGGCTATTACACAGTGTGGAAACATACCTTCACACCAAACCCCGGACTCACTTACACACACGCACGCACGCACGCACGTACACACACACACACACACACACATACACACACACAAAAAAACAGACACACACACCTACTTATACACAACACCTTTACCTAACCCTTCACACACACTGACATATACACACACATCCTGTTGCTCATACACACACACATACAGGGGACATTTGTTCAGCGTTATGCCAGATGAACATCATATAAAGCTGTTGATGCCACAGTAATGCAAACATGCTGTCATGTACGTGACTGCCTGAGATAAACCCAGAATGTTTGGCGCAAGAATGTGTTAGGCCGCTGAGCTAAAGCCTAGGCATTACGTCGGTGAGCTGACACCAGTCTTCAGGCAAGGTTACTAATTATCCAGCCACCTCTTACACACACACACACACACACACACACACACACACACACACACACACACACACACACACACACACACACACACACACACACACACACACACACACACACACACACACACACACACACACACACACACACATCTATGTGTATTTTCTCCTTTAGGAAACACCACATTAAGGAATAGGGATAGTGTGCCTCATTAGGCAGCCATCTTGTTCAGGCAGTGTCAGAGAGAGAGAGAGAGGCGGAGGGGCCCTGCAGGGGATCGGTAGTGATGTAGAGATAGCAGCCTAGCAGGCATCAAGGTAACATTTAGGTGCTCTAATTAGGACAGATCCATTGTCAGCCACACTTTACAATGATTGATGAACGATTCACCCCTTTGTTAGAGATAAAGACCGAGCGAGAGAGAGAGGGTGAGGGAGGGAGAGAGAGAGAGAGAGAAGGGGAGGGAGAGAGAGAGAGAGGGGGGGGGGGGGGGGGGAAGAGAGAGAGAGAGAGAGAAGGGAGAGAGAGAGAGGGGGGGAGGGAGAGAGAGAGAGAGAGAGAAGGGGAGGGAGAGAGAGAGGGGGGGGAGGGAGAGAGAGAGAGAGAGAGAGAAGGGGAGGGAGAGAGAGAGGGGGGGGGGGGAGAGAGAGAGGGGGGGGAGGGAGAGAGAGAGAGAGAGAGAGAGAGAGAGAGAGAGAGGGAGGACGACAATTTTCTCTTCCTGCCTTTGGGGAGGAGATGTCTGTGTCGGCCTGTGAATTAAACATGACGTCAGTCCTTCATTAGGAAGCCAGACAGAAGGACAGGAGCAGACAGGCTCTCTCTGTAGACACCTCCATTAACACACACAGGTTCCTCTCTTTTCTCTCTCTTTTCTCTCCCCCCCACACACACAAGGTCCAGCTGTCCTGTATATGCTACCTCAACCTGCAGGACATGAGTCGTCCTTACGCTCTCTCCCAGCTTGGATAAAACGTTGTTGTGCATAAAAGCAGGTCTATTAATGCCAGATAATATAGTCAGTCCACCCTTAAAACACTAGCTAACTAAGGATTGTTTCATTATGCAGTGTATTATCTATAGCTATATACACCTTCTTTAGCTGCGATTTAGATGCTATGTAAAAACTTTAATACAAATTTACACATACCCTAACAATGAGTTAAAAAGTAGTCTGCTTGAGGATAAATTCAAACTCAACAGGTTTAGTCTGTTAATAGCCTACACAAACCGGTTGCAATATTCAAAGTAAGTTTAAATTAGGCCTTAATCAAATTCAATCCAACTTGAGAGACTCCCCTGGTCTCCTGAAGTCCTCCTTTTTCACCACGGCCTGTAGGTCCTAGGTTGCGGGTGTTTTCAGCCCCCACCTAAAAACTCACAACTGTTTTCTATACTGAGTATCGCCAACGAACACAGTCATTCCTGAGACATTGTGCATTAAATTTCCATTGCGCTGCACACATTTTAAAACTTAATCTTGAATGATGTATGGCAAGATATGCCAGAGATAAGGGACTGGTAGATATTGCAACTACACAACTCAAACGCCGGTTCACCAGTATGAACTAAAACTCATAAAGAACCACATAAGAAGCATTAGGTTCTAGGTCTGATATGTGCTTTTGAACACCTAAGCTCTACTCATTACACGGGCACTGCCATAGCCTTAACCATTTGTTTGACGATAGCCCCCTTATACTTTCAGTTAAGTGTTTTATTTTTCAAGACCTGGGTCACTTTTTCAGTGACATTCCTGAAGCCCGAGAAACAAACACTTAGCGTCCTAGTATATATGGAAACTAAAAAGGTTTATGAATTAATTACTTTTTGGAGGGATACAGTCCAAAGTATTTATTACATGAAAAAACTAGACCGATGACAGGCACATGGGTCCGGTACGCCAGTGTGGAAGATGTTTTCATCTCTGGGGATTTGCTGCGGTGACTTGTGTTTTCTCAAGTGTTCTACAGTCTGCGAGATGGGACTTGACCCAATACAACCTTATGCTCTGCTATCAGAGAATGCCTCAAGCTATGATGGGACACAAAAACACTTTTGGGCTTTCCCCAATGGAAGATTTTTCGCAGCAGTTCAAGCTAAAAAGTGCATTCAGACTATAGATCCTAGAGTCAGTACATCTCTGATATAGTAGATATGTAATTCAGCCTAGAGATCCTAGAGTCAGTACATCTCTGATATAGTAGATATGTAATTCAGACTATAGATCCTAGAGTCAGTACATCGCTGATATAGTAGATATGTAATTCAGACTATAGATCCTAGAGTCAGTACATATCTGATATAGTAGATATGTAATTCAGCCTAGAGATCCTAGAGTCAGTACATCTCTGATATAGTAGCAACATTTGAAAAAGCTGTTTTTTCCCTCCCTCCCTCCCTCCTCCCTCCCCTCCCTCCCTCCCTCCCTCCCTCCCTCCCTCCCCTCCCTCCCTCCAGGTGATCACCAGATAGTTCAGCTCTACCTCAAGTCCAAGGAGACGGGCCTGGTCTTCGCAACACCAGCTTTGTCTTCTACAACTGCAGCGTCC